>RJWJ010001647.1:0-123458 GCA_004363605.1 Indri indri | reverse complement strand
TTTTTTTTTTTTTTTTTTTTTTTTTTGAGACAGAGTCTCACTGTGTTGCCCGGGCTAGAGTGCTGTGGTGTCATCCTAGCTCACAGCAACCTCAAACTCCTGGGCTCAAACGATCCTCCTGCCTCAGCCTCCCGAGTAGCTGGGACTACAGGCATGTGCCACCATGCCCAGCTAATTTTTTCTATATATTTTTAGCTGTCCAATTAATTTCTTTGTATTTTTGGTAGAGACGGGGTCTCTCTCTTGCTCAGGCTGGTTTCGAACTCCTGAGCTCAAACAATCCGCCCGCCTCGGCCTCCCAGAGAGCTAGGATTACAGGCGTGAGCCACTGCACCCGGCCTCAGATTGGCTTCTTTAACCTAGCAATTGAGTTTCTTGCGTGTCTTTTCATGGCTTTATCTCATTTCTCTTTAGTGCTGAATAATATTCTGTTGTCTAGATATACTGTAGTTGGTTTATCCCTTCACTTGCTGAAGGATGTCTTGGTTGCTTTCAAGTTTTGGCGATTGTAAATAAAGCTGCTTGAGCATCCATGTGCAGATTTTTGTGCGGACATAAGTTTTTAACTCCTTTGGGTAAATACCAAGGAGTGTGATTGCTAGATCATATGGTAAGAGTGTGTTTAGTTTTGTAAGAATCTGCCAGGCTGTCTTTCAAAGTGGCTGTACCATTTTGTATTCCCACCAGCAACGAATGAGAGTTCCCGTTGCTCTACACCCTTGCCAGGGTTTGGTGTTGTCAGTGTTCTGGATTTTGGCTATTCTTAATAGGTGTGTAGTGGTATCTTATTTTCAATTTGTATTTCCCTGGTGACATATGATGTGGAGCACTTTTTCATATGCTACTTGCCATGTGTATGTGTATCTTTGGTGAGGAGTCTGTTAAGGTCTTTGGCTCATTTTTTTAATCAGGTTGGTGGTTTTCTTGAGTTTTAAGAGTTCTTTGTATATTTTGGATAACAGTTCTTTGTCAGATATGTCTGTTGTAGATATTTTCTTTTTTCTACTGTCTAGCTATCTTGAAGCTGGCATTGCTTTTCTCTCTTTAACATTTTTTTTAATTTTTGAGATGGAATCCGAGCCTGGGCTAGAGTGTAGTGGCGTCATCATAGCACACTGTAACCTTCCACTCCTGGGCTTAAGCAATCCTCCTGGCTCAGTCTCTCCGGTAGCTGGGACTACAGGCAGGCACCACCATGCCTGGCTGACTTTTAAATTTTTGTAGAGATGGGGTCTTGCTGTGTTGCTCAGGCAGGTCTTGAACTCTTGGCCTCGAGTGGTTCTTCTGCCTTGCCCTCCCAAGGTGCTAGGGTTATAGGCATGAGCTATTGTGCCTGGCCTAAGTGAGCTTTCTAATAGGTGAACCTGGCTTAAAAAGCCTTCAGTATAAAGACCTAAATTCCTTGCCATGGTTGGTAAGTACAGAGCCCCTCCTGAGCTGGCCCCTCTTGTTAATCCTCTGCCATTTTGGGCGGTATACTTGCAAGTCCCTTTCTTCCTGTTAAGCTCTGTTATCTCAGCTTAGATAGGTGCCTGAGAAGCTGTTTCTGAACTCCCCACACTGAATTGGGTGTCATATCTGTTTCC
The DNA here is from genome assembly GCA_004363605.1 of Indri indri. Classification (NCBI taxonomy): domain Eukaryota; kingdom Metazoa; phylum Chordata; class Mammalia; order Primates; family Indriidae; genus Indri; species Indri indri. The sequence goes on along the minus strand of RJWJ010001647.1, from coordinate 121,872 downwards.
CCAAAGCACTCTGCTTGGCCCCGCTGTAACATGTGTCTGCCTGAATTGTAATTTTTCTTGACTTCTTTGCCTCCCCAAACAGACCGTAATCTCTATGGGAACTTGGTCTTGGTCACCGCTGTTTGTCTAGAGTTCAGCGCTCTTTCTGGCTCATAGTTAGTAGTCAGTTAATATTTAGTATCTTTATACTCTCCTTTTCCAGCCATATGTCCAGCATTTCTTTGCCCTACCTAGTCAAACTGGATTCTTTTGTTCCTTGAACACTGTACTTCAATATCTCCGTGCTTTTGTTCATGATTGTGTTTAATCTCTGAAATGTTTGTGCTACTTTGGGTAGATTACTTAACCTGTCTAAGCCTTAGTTTCTATTACCACGTGAACAGCTATTAAGTATATTGCTGCTTCTCTCTCACCCCACCCCCCATGTCCTAATGCTAGAGTGGCAGTATAATTGAGTGGTTAAGAGGACAGACAGGCCCTTAAGAGTCAGACCTGGATGTCTCTTGACTCTGTCACTCATTAGTTGTGTTTGTCATCTTAAGATCCATGAGGGCAGGGATACTGCCTACTTTTGCATCCAAAAGCTCATTGCCTAATACTTAGAAAGTGCTTAAATAATTAAAAAAATTAGTTGTTGAATAAGTTACTTCTCTAAGTACTACCATTTATGTTCTAGTGAGGAAGGAAATAAACAGAAGTGCAAACTGTGATATGTACTATAAAGGAGTCAAAAGTGCTGAAGTAGAGAATGGGGTAGGAGGGAGACCTGTCTGAGGTGGAGGTAACAGGGTAAGGAGTAGCCCTTTGAAGGGTGGAAGGGAGTGCATCTTTGGAAGGAGCAGCCAGGCATAAAGGCCCGAGGCAGGCTTGAACTTGGACTCCAGCTGAGAGGAGAGAGAGTTGCTGAAGCAAATGGATGAGGGGGAGAGACAGGCAAGGATCTGATCCCTCAGAATCAAAGCAAGGAATGTTAATTTTAAGAGTACTGGGAAACTACCAAAAGGTTTTAATTAAAGGGGTAATGTAAAATACACTAACTTAAGATTGCTTTAGCTTTTTGGAGATTGGTTAGAAGGCTGTTTCTTTAATTAGGCAATAGTTGATTATGACCTGGACCTGGATTAGGGTGGCAGGAGTGAAGATGAAAAGTGAATGGATTTGAGATATGTTTTGGATACAGAATGAACAGGCCTTGCTGATGATTAGATATGAGAGGTGAGGGAAGGAAGGAATTAGGTTTCTGGCTTGAGCAACTGTGTGGATCATGGTGCCATTTACCAAGATGGAAAAGACTGGAAGGGGCAATGAGAGGGGCGATGAGAAAGATTAGTGGTAAAATTCAAAGTTCTGCTGTGTCGGACTTGGTGTCTGTGAGATACCTGAAATTATCTGGTGAGGTAAGAAGGAAAATCAGGGGGGTGTGGTGTTGCAGAAGCCAGATGGGAGATCCTAGAGCATTTTTGGGTGCTGGAGGGACCAAGAGAAAGAGGGAGAGATTGATGCAAGAAAGAAGCATTAATGGAAGGAATATGAAGTCTGAGAAGGTGAGAGGACAGTGCAGGGTCACTTCCTTCTAAAGGGAGGGAACGAAGAAGTGCTAAATTAGCTCGCAGGCTTGCTGGTGGGAAGATAAGGTAGCTTGTATTGGTGGCTTCCGCTGTCTTTTCTAAAGAATGCATAGGTGAAGCCATCAGTCGAGAGTATTTAGTCAGTGAATACTATGCTATGACAGGTCAGGGGTGTAGTAGAGAAAGGTTGAGGAGCTGAGCAGAGGGAAAGAGGAGAGATGCTTGCTGTCAAGTGGCTATGATAACACCTGATTGGGGTTGTTAAAGGAGATTCTAGGAGAATTCCTAGAACAATGTGATTTTTTTCCTAAATGTAAACTATTTTATGTGCATTTAGTATAAATATATGCAGAAAAGTGCTCAAATCATGTTGTATTTTTATTAATACAAAGGGAACACACTTTTGTAACCAGCTATTGGATCAAGAAACACAATATTGCCAGAACACGAAGCCCGTTTTTTCTTTCCCCATCTCATTACTGCCCCTTCCCCAAAACACCTCTTGAGTTTTAACACTGTAGATTGATTCTGCCTGATTTTGAGTTTTATATGAATGGAACAATGTACTATGTCCTCATTTCTGTTTGACTTCTTTCACTCAACATCGTGAGATTCAGAGGTATCACTTAGTTTGTCCCTGACAAAGTTACCTGCTGAGTAGCTGTGTTTCCCAGTACTTCTACGTAGATTTTTTTTCCTAACTCTTCAGGAACTCTAGGCTTAATGATATACACAAGTTATGACCAGAATACAGGCAAAGTCCTTTTGTTACATTCAATCATGTTGAACTTATTTGTGGTTTTTGTTCACTTTTTTTTTTAAGATAGTCAAATTTAGCAGTGGGGGGTTGTATACTAACTTTAGCGACACTAATGTTAATAAATTCTGATAACCCACTAACATTGGACTAGCGGTTTACTTTTTTTTGAACAGGGAACATGAGCACATATGAAAGAAACTAGGAAGAGAAAAACCTTTGAAGAACTGAACTAATTATTTTATAAAAGCAGATCTTGCCAGTGAGAAATATTTTCCTAAAAATTTAGACGAATTTAATGCCAGTCTTGAGTTTTATAGAAAGTATTACACTGTACTTGTTATAATTACTTATTGTTAGGTTGACAAACTTAGCTAATGATGTTGATATAGTGAATGTTAAGTGTACACTGGCTTCTCTGCAAAGTCTCTTCCTTGGAAAGATTACTTTAATAATTGTTTAACTAAATGAAGTAATCTTCTGATTATAAAAAACTTCTTGATAGTTTCCCTCTTTTTTTTTTTTTTCTTTGAGAGAAGGTCTCACTCCGCCCAGGCTGGAATGCAGTGGTATGATTATAGCTCCCTGCAGCCTCCAACTCCTGGGCTCAAGGGATCCTCCCACCTCAGCCTCCCGAGTAGCTGGGACTACAACATCATGCATTTTATTACTGTCATTATTTTTAAAGGTAGTACAGTATTCTGTTGTATGGATTATAATCTAACTCTCTTAAGATAGGGCTCTTTTCATTTTATTTGCTGTTACAAACATGACTACTAGAGGCATCTATTTACATAAATATACGCTTCTGCCAACATGTGTGAATTAGAGGGTAGGTTCTTGAAAGAAAAACGGCTGGTTCAGAGTATACATACTGTAAGTTTTGATAGCAACTGCCAGATTGTGTGAGAGGCTTTCACAGTGGACATTCCCAAAGGTGTAGGAGAGTCAGTTTCTTTGCCAATACTTGGAATCAAATCTTTGAGAACAAACTTATATGTCATTTCCTTACTAAAACATGCAGTCTGACATTTCTCATGCCATATTTTTGAACTTTTTTCCTTTTTTCTGAGGAGTTTTATATCCACATATAGTTCAGAATCAAACAGTTCTACAAGGTTTGTTTAAAAACAAAACAAAACAAAACTCCCTGCCCCTACTCCTCTCCAGATGCCTCTGTTTTCCAGAGGCAACTACTCGTACCTCTTTTAGCTGATTATTTTTGCGTTTACCTTTGTCTCTAAATAATACGCTTCTATTGTTACTTTTGGATTTCAGTTTTTGGCTTTCTGTATTGATTTTCTGGTACGAACTTGACTCTTCTCCCTGCCCCATCGCATGTGCATACCTTTCTTATTCCTGCACTCTCCTAATTTAGTAACATTGCAGTTTCGTGTTTGCGTTATTATGACTAAAAGTTATTCACAATTTGAGCCATGTGCTGGGATTGCTTTTTTTCCTGCATCATTTAATTTGTATTCCTTGTAGCTAATACTTTTTTTTTTTTTTTTTTTGGCTTTGTTTTCTATGTGCTTACTGCTAATGCTACCCCACCTTCTTTGCCACTTGTCTAAAAGTTCAATCAGGTTGCTTGGATGCCTTAGGTTGCCTTCTTCCTCTAGTGTAAAGCTGTCATTATCCTTAGTATTGCCTTTACCTTCCTCCTGGATTTAGTTTTTTGTTTATTGTAATTCCTGTTCTATTCTTTCTTGGTTCATTCCCTTATATTTGAAGAGCTTGTCCACCAGGAGCTTCCTGAGAACATATCCAGGGGAGATAATGTTTTGAAATCTTGCATCATTATTCTGCCCTCAGTACTTCTAGTATAATTTGGTTGGGTATAGAATTCTTGGAATAATCATTTTCTTTGAGAATTTTAAAAGCATTGCTCTGTTGCTTTCTAACTTTGGATGTTGCTGCTCAAAGTCTAAAGCTGTTTTGCTTTCTAATTTATTTATTCATCTAACATACTGAGCATGTACTATGTGTCAGGCATTGGTTTTTTAAAGCATTTGGGATACTTCATTGACCTTCCAGGTGAGGGTGCAGGGACCTATAACAACAAACAAAAAGTAGTAAGTGAATCGTATAGCCTGTTAGAAGACACTGCATTCTATGGGGAAAAGAAGTAGAGATTGGGAGGACAAGAGGAAAGGGATGAGGACAAGTAGTGGGCAAAGATTTCAGAGAGCATAGTGGAAGAGTCATTGGGTAGGGTGCTAATTGCTATTTGAAATAGAGGGAACAGGGTGGGCCTCGTTGAGGCAGTAACAAGCAAAGATTTGAAGGTTATGGAGTTAGCTGTGTGGCTATGAGGGAGAAAAGTGTTTTTAAGGTAGAGACCCACAGGAGCAACCTGGCATTGTCATGGAACAAGGCAATCGGTGCAGTTGAGTGAGGGGGAAAGAAGTGGGAGATAAAGTCAAAGAGTAATGGGAACACATCAGCGTATTGTGTGGGGCCAGATGGGTTATTTTTAGGATTTTAGCTTTTAATCTGGGTAGCCGTGGAGGGTATAGAACAGAGATTTACAGTATCTGATATAGTTTGTTTTTTTTTTTTTTTTTTTTGAGACAGAGTCTCGCTCTGTTGCCTGGGCTAGAGTGCCGTGGCGTCAGCCTAGCTCACAGCAACCTCAGACTCCTGGGCTCAAGCGATCCTCCTGCCTCAGCCTCCCGAGTAGCTGGGACTACAGGCTCGCGCCACCTCGCCCTGCTCATTTTTTCTATTTTTAGTAGCGACGGGATCTCAACCTTGCTCAGGCTGGTCCCGAACTCCTGACCTCAAGTAATCCTTCTGCATCGGCCTCCCAGAGTGCTAGGATTACAGGTGTGAGCCACCATGCCTGGCCTATCTGATGTAAAATTGAACTGCATCAATCTGGCTGTAGTGTTTAGAAACATATTAAGGGGTAAGGGTGGGAGACAAGGATGGAAACAGGGAGGATGGTTAGGAGGCTGTTACAATAATCCGGATGAGAGATAATGGGGGCTTGGACTAGATGGCAGTGGTAGAGGTGATGAAGAATGGAATGGTTGGATTCTGACTGTATTTTGAATGGAGGAACAATAAGATACCCTAGTTGTTTTAGATATATGGTGTGGAAGAGAAGAATTAAGGATGACTTTATGTCCTGCCTGGTCTAAAAAAAGAAGAAGAAGGAGAAAAAAATACATATTATAAAGAAAGGATGACTTTAAGGCTTTTAACCTGAGTAACTGGAAGAATAGAGTTGTCATCAACTGAAAAGGGGAGGGCTGGGTACGGTGGCTCACGCCTGTAATCCTAGCACTCTGGGAGGCTTAGGCGAGAGGATCGCTTGAGGTCAGGAGTTTGAGACCAGCCTAAGCAAGAGCGAGACCCCGTTTCAACAAATAATAGAAAAAATTAGCCAGTCATGGTGGCATGCGCCTGTGGTCCCACCTACTTGGGAGGCTGAGGCTGGAGGATCACTTGAGGTTGAGGTTGCAGTGAGCTATAATGATGCCACTATACTCTAGCCTGGGCGACAGAGCAAGACCCTGTCTCAAAAAAAAAAAATTTTTTTTTTTTTTTTGAAAAGGGAAAATCTCTGCGTAGAATGTCTTTGGAAGATGGTAAGCAGTTCAACTTTGGTCATCATCCCCCTGTAGAGATGTCTACATGGCAGATGGATGTGCAAATCTGGGGGTTGCTTCTTTCTTTTTTTCTTCTCTTTTCTTTTTTCTTTCCTTCCCTCTTTCATTCCTTCCTTCTTTTCTCCTCTTTTTTCCTTTTTCTTTCTTCCTTCCTTCCCTTCTTTTTCTTCCTTTTCTTTCTTTCTTTTTTGAGACAGGGTCTTGCTCTATTCCCTAAGTTAGAGTGCAGGGGCATGAGGGATCATAGCTCACTGTAACCTTGAACTCCTGGCCTCAAGTGATCCTCCCACCTTGGCCTCCCAAAGTGCTGGGATTATGGAGAGTTGTTTTTGTTTTTGTTTTTGTTTTTTAACTTGGTAGGCATTTGGATGGATTTTAAAACCATGAGACTGATTGGGATCACCAAAGTCACCAGTGTAGATAAGAAAGTAACATAGTAGTGGGTGAGGGTGGGAGACAGGGATGGAAACAGGGAAACTGGTTAGGAGGATATTGCAATAATCCATAGGCAAGTTCAATTTCAAGAGTTTGAGGAAAAGAGCAGGAACCAGAGGAAGCTGAGAAGGGGTGACTGGTGAGATAGAAAAGCCAAGGTGTGCAAAGTCAGTGAACAAAGTTTATTAGGCAGGAGCCAGTGATCTACCAACTCTGTCAGATGTTGCTGACAGTTCAAAACTTGCAAATTAAATACAAACAAAACTACAAAACCATTGAAATTTAAACTACTGGCTTACTGGAATGTTGGATACTGTCTGCTAAATTCAAGTCTAGAAACAGCACTTATGGAGTTGACTGTTACCATGCAGGTTCTTTTTGAGTTAAGCTTATTACTTAGCTACCTTGTAATGTGGTCACCATGTGATGTATTTTTTCACTAATGTATATAAGTGCTTACACAGATGCATCATTTGTGTGTTAGATCCACCTCAGCTTTTCTCTATATCCTGCCATCATTCGAGTACTGTAAGTACCAGCTTGGAGCCAATGTGACCATAAATGAGAATGGAGCATTTAATTACATGGCTAACAGTAGATTCAGAATGTGCTAATACTGTTTTTTAGATTATTAAACACAGGAAGATGAAACATTAAATTCTTGTTGAGAAATGTGAACTCCTTGTGAATAGAATCTTAATTTGAAGATAATGGAAAATGAGTATAAGTTGTTAAATTCATATGGGTTTTTTTTTTTTTTTTTTAAAGAGACGGGGGTCTTGCTCTGTCATCCAAGAGTGTACTGGCACGATCATGGGCCATTAAAGCCTCAAATTCCTGGGCTCAAGTGATCCTCCTACCTCAGCCTCCTAAGTAGCTGAGACTACAGGTGTGTGCCACCATGCCCAGCTAATTTTTACTTCTTTTTTTTTTTTTTTTAAACTCAAACTCCTGGCCTCAGGGGATCCTCTGATTCTCACACCTCAGCCTCCCAAAGTTCTGGGGTTGCAGGTGTATGCTGCTGTGCCCTCCTTCCTTTGTTGAAATAACTAAAATGGTTTGGCTAGAGTTTTAGATGTAATGCTTATGTAGACAGATCATAACTATTTTGGCTGAATATAATTTTATTTTACTTATTCACCACTGTACAAATGAGGAATAATTTAGTTTTAATAAGGCTCCATTAATTTTTTTAATATGGCATTTCTTTCCCATAAATTCCATTACTTTTACTAGTCAAAAGCCATCAGTCAGAAAATATATTAGACTCTCTAAAGTGACTTTTTACCCAGTTTCTTTAATTTCTTCTGTCTTCCTAGCAGTATGCTCTTTTATGTTTAGCTTAACTAACTCTTTATAGGTTGCCGCTGACTTTGATCTGCTGTAAGATTTGTGTTCTGAGTAGATTTTTGTGTTGTGTGCGTGTGTGTATCTGTCTGTTTACCTACTGTCTCGTCAGATGGAATGTACAGTTGAGTGGGTTGTATGTTACAGGGTAGAACTAGGTACAGTGTATTTCCTAAGGTTTAAAGAGGCATAGTTTAATGCCAAGATGGAGTAAAAGAGCAAGCTTGTATTGGAATATTTGAGAATTTTGTATCCTGGGAGAATATGAAACATAATTAAGGCAGTAAACAGTTGTATTCAAACTTGGACAAAAATAACTGTCGGATGTCACAATAGTGATTGATTGTGTTGTTATCATGACTGACATAGTTTAAATAATTTCAAATGTGTTGCTAAGAAATTTTAATACTGTTTTAAGACTAGTAATGTGTGGTATGAAATAAAAAGGTTGAAAAAGCCTATTTGATTTTCCACCTGTTTCTGTTGCTCTTAATTTCTCTGCTCTTAACAACTCCTTGGTACTTTGCTTTGATTTCATGTCTAATGGTTTAATGACAAACTTATTGCTATCAGAATCTACCACTTTGATAGAACATAAAGGTTTAATTTAAAGAATTTAAGGGAATTTTGTATTTTCTGGACAAATTTTTATAAATATTGAAAAGATATGTTGTATGCTAAATTAAATATTCTGTACCAGGTCGAGGAGAGTGTTTTTAGGGTTATTTAAGAGAAGATGAATGTTAGAGACAAAGCAGACAATCTGGCTCTGCTCTTATTCTTAATTTTTTCTGATCTTCAGTGTCCTTGTCTGTAAAATGGGGATAAAACCCACCTTAGGATTAAATAGCGTATGTGCTGTTGCTGGCACAGTGCCTTGCAGTGTTGGAAGGTGCCCAGTTAATTTAGCTTCTTTCACAGCAAACCCTATGACCTTTATCAGTTTTAAGAGGAAATCCCAAATGAAGGTTATGAAAATGAACACAGCAGGTAGAAACAACAGTTTTCAGTTGGGTCCTAATGTGTAATCCAGGTTTTTTTATTTAGTGACTTGGTGCAGGGTTTCTGGTGTGGCTCTTAAACACCACTAAGTCACTTCTCAGCAATGTAGTAGTGCGTGTTCCCATTACTTGATTTCAGTTAGTGTCCAAAAATCTGTTGTTGGTGGTAGTTCTGATGGTTCACAGATGAGAAGGTTGAGATCTAGGAGATTGTAATTTCGCCTAGGATAAAAATAGTAAGAACCAAAGTAGGAATTGGCTTCTAGCCAAATTCAGTGTATACGTATATGTATATTTTTTATTTTAGCTACATTCTTGAGGTATGTTACTAACAAATGAAATTATTATCCAGGAGTTGGTGGGTTATGGAACTCTGTCAGAAACGTAAGAAATATTTTGAAAGCTTAGAGAATTGACGTGGAAATACATCCATTTTTTAGAGGTTATGATGTTTCTGTTGATGAAATGATTTACTTTACCAGAGTGCTATTTTAAAGTGAATTTAAAGTTTCATTTGTGAGTTCTTTTTAAGGTCATACCAAGCAGCAAATACTTTCTACTTGTAGGGATTATCAGGGATGAGTGAGTTCTAGTTGTGTGCAAGCTGTTCATCTGCTTGGAATCTCCATGCTGTCGTACTTGATTTATGTTCCCTCCAGAAATTTTTTAGTACCTGGTCTATGCTAGGTATTATCCTAGGTGCTGGGGATATAGAGTGAGCAAAACAAACAGGGTCTATTTTCATGAAGTTTATATTCTAGGGCAGCAGTTCTCTAGCAGTTCTCTGAAAGTGTGGTTCAGGGATCCCGGGAGTTCTCAAATGTTTGAGGGTCAGAACCTTTTCACAATAGGACATGAGAATACGGTGGAGTGTCACAGAGGCTATGTGACATGGGTATTGCAGCAGATTAAACGCAGAAGCGGATAATGAGAATCCAACTGTCTTTTCTTAAATCAGACATCAAAGAGATTAGCGAAAATGTAAAATATTGACACTGTGTTATGGAAAATAGTTACTTTCATAAACATTTAACAAGTAATGAGTTTATTGTACATGCTATGTAAAATGTACTGGTAATTTAAAAATTTCTTAATTCCTTGGCTTGAGTTTCTAATATGGTAAATATCAATACATATAAATCACATAAACAAAAGCTCAAAGTATTCCCAATAGTTTTTAAAAGTGTTAACTAATAAAGGCAAACTTTCTTAAAGGGCCAATTAGACTTAAAGGGTTTGGAAGTCATAGGATCAACTAACCAGCTTCTGCCCTTATAGCTTGAAAGCAGAGACAATATGTAAATATGAACGGGCTTAACTGTGTTTCAGTCATACTATTAACAAAAACAGCCAGCTGGCCTGTGGGTTGTAGTTTGCCGACCACTGGTGTGTAGGGTTTCTGATACCAAAAAGTTTGAGAACTGATGTTTTAGTGAAAAGTTGGTGTGGTGTGGGAGCCAGGAAGAGGAGAAAACAGATAATAAGTTAGTAGTCAACAAGAGAATTTCAAATGGTAAGAGATAATACGATGACAGTAAGAAGGGTGGCCTGGGCTTTAGGTGAAGCTTGTGATCAGGAAAGGACTCCTGTTTGTTTAGGACTGAAATAGGTATCATCCCCTCCTTTTCTGATCTCCCTTGGCTACATTAGTGATCTCTCTGGTCAGGGAAAGAGAGGTATTGGGAAGGAAAAGCAAAAGATAGTTTAATTAAAAATGTTCATTTTTGTTTGTTTTGAATCTTACTAGATTTAAATCCAGAAAAAAGTTTTTTGAGTTAAATTAGAAAATATACAAAGCATATCTCCTTTAAAAGTATCTAGGCAATAACAAAACCTAGATTAGTGCTGATAAAAGGCTGATAAAGTATAATACTGATTTAAGTTATTTGACATCTAGCAAGTTATTTTTTTCTTCTGAAAATGAGAGTTGGTTAAGATCTTTTCCAACTCTAAAATTTCTGATGTTTGTTTGCTTTGCCTAGGATAGGATGCCTTTTGCTACCCCCTACTCCTTGTAAGTAAGTCTTCCCTGATCAGCTAGCTCCAACTTCCATTTCTTATCAGTTCTGTGATCTGAAATGTTTAGTTTATCTTTGAAATCTGTTTTCTTATCTGTAAGGTGGGGATAAATGCTAACTTGCATGGTCATTGAGAAGGTTCAATGAGAGCATATATAAACCATTGAGGACAGTATCTGGTATATATTAGGTGCTTAATAAATGTTTAGGGCAGCTGTTTATTAGTGAGAATGGAGGAAAGTCTCTACTTTGACTCAATATTTAGCTTGCTGACCCTAGAACCCATTGAAATTATAGCAGCAAGAACAAAATCGACAACCGGTAGTCAGGCTGCAATGAGAGACTTGAAAATTAAACATGAAAACTTGGCGAGGGGTTAAGGAATTACAAGAGTAATGCAGTTGCCCCTCCCTGTGCCCGGGGCTATGCAAAACCTTGAGGCTTTATTTATGGGGCATAAATAAAATTTTTTGAAAAAGTAATGCAATCACAATTTAGGTGGCCATTCCAACTTAAGGGAAAGGAAAGGGAAGCAGCCATGCTTGTCATCAAAGTCTCTGTTGTTGAAGATTGAGGATATCTATGTATTTTGAAAAGTGCTTTAGTGTACATCAGAAGGTTACCTGCAAAGGATTAAGAATAAAAATGGAATTAGACTTTTCACCAGCATCACTAAATAGCAGAAGATAGTGAACAGAGTTTACATAATTCTTACGGGGAAAGGCTGTGATTAATTTCTAAGCTTGTGTAATCTATGCAAGAGCTTCAAACTGCTAAGATGGAGAGCTAATCACTTATACCCTTTCTGAAAACTTCCTGTGGTTGCACCAAAAAATTAAGGATTCAAGGGAAAAAAAGATGTGGTATGTATCTTGTGGTGATATAATTAGGGGAGAAATGAAACAAGAACGGTTGTAGTTAGGTTTAAATGATTGTTTTGACGAAGTTATGAAGTTTAGTACAAACTTTATCCTGGCAGGTGAGAAGGGAAAATTTTACCATTGGTTTTTAAAGGGCTTAAGTGGTTTTGGGGGATTTAATACTTTTATTCTTCTTTTAAAAATTAAATTTAATTAATTAATTTATTTATTTGAGACAGAGTCTCTCTCTGTTGCTCAGGCTAGAGTGCCACAGCATCAGCCTCGCTCACAGCAACCTCAGACTCTCGGGTTCAAGCAATCCTTCCACCTCAGCCTCCCGAGTAGCTGTGACAACAGGTGCGTGCCACCATGCCCGGCTAGTTTTTTCTATTTTTAGTTTCCTGGCTAATTTTTTTTCTATTTTTTTTTAGTAGAGACGGGTCTTGTTCTTGCTCAGGCTGGTCTCAAACTCCTGACCTCAGGCAATCCTCCCATCTCGGCCTCCCAGAGTGCTGGGATTACAGGCCTGAGCCACCTTGCCCGGCCACTACTTTTCATTCTTGATGTGAATAAAAAGTTACAGATTTAATGTGTAATAAAAATATAAGAATATAGCTAGTAAAATAGAATTAGGATGTAGAACACTGTTGTCCCAACAGAATTTTCTACAGTGATGAAAATGTGGTTGTGCCATTTTGCTTTCTTACCAGCAAAGTATGAGAAATCCAGGTTCCAGTGTTTCCTGCATTTGGCATTGCCTGTTAATTTAGCCATTCTAGTAGGTTTGGGAATACTGATACTAAAGTTCGGAGAATGTATTAGGTTAATGGCAATTACTTCTTCTGTGGCTTAAGAAAGGCAGTGTGGAGTTTTGGGGGATCTAAGATTATGACGTACACATATTTTTCTCATCATCCTATTTCAAAAATAAAAAATACATATGCACATATTTGACTCTTCTCCTCAGTGTTCTATTGACACAGCCCAACAAATTCATAAAAAATACTCTGCCGTGGCTTGATACTTAGAAGGTGTCTATCCCTTAAACCTATGACATCTTCCCCTCCTTAATCCCCCTTCCCCAAAAGGAGGAAGATGACTATGCCTCCTTTACAAAGAAAAGGAAAAACTCTTTGATGGATACTTTCTTAACCTTCTACAGCCAAAGCTGGACAACTTCTGTCTTCTCTGTTTCTACCATGGAGGGACTATTCCTTTTAACAAAGTCTCTTCCCCCTTGGTTTTACAGTCCTCCTTCACCTTACCAAGAACTTTATTTTACCACATTGCTCAGTTTCTTGGGTAATTTTAATCTCTCCCTGTTTCTGGACCCCGTTAGCATTCACTATATTCTGGTCTCACATTTAAAGAAGCAAAAAACTTCCCTGAGCCTTCCGGTCCCCACCTAACTCGCTTCTCTTCTTCACAGTCATACTTCTCAAGTGTTAGCTCCACACAACATCCCTGCCAGCCTTCTTTAATGTGACTTTTTTTTTTTGAGACAGAATCTCATTCTGTTTCCTTGGCTAGAGTACAGTGGCATCATCATAGCTCACTGCAGCCTCAAATTCTGGGCTCCCAGGGATCATCCTCCTTCAGCCTCCGTGTCACTGGGACTCCAGGCGTGTATCACTACACCTGGCTGATTTTTTTTTTCTGTTTTTTGTAGAAACAGGGTCTTGCTCCTGCTTAGGCTGGTCTTGAACTCCTGGAGCTCAAGTGATCTGATCCTCCTGCCTCAGCCTCCCAGAGTGCTAGGATTATAGGCGTGAGCCGAGAGCCGCCAGGCCCAGACCTTTAGTGTGACTGATGCCCCAGCCACACCTCCAAAGTGAGATTACCGGTCACCTCTGTATTGCCAGTCCAGGGGACTGCGCCGTCACTTCTGCTGCTTCTTGCCGTATGATTATTTTACTGTTCGTATAGTTATTTGCACCTTGCTGTATACGGTAGGAAAAAACAGTTTTCTCCTTCCCTAGTCTCAGTACAACACAGAACACTTCTGACATCAAATGTGTGGACATTCCCCCCTCACCCCCACACCAAGCAATTCTCTAGCTGTCACCAACTGGGTATCTGTAATTCAGTTCTGACACTTACCTCCCTGGAGTTGGATCCTACAGGTTAAGGGCTCAGTGCCACAAGATCACCCCCTAATTCAGATGCCACATAGCAAGATCCGGGTTATAACCTGTACTTCTGACCAACTGGCTATAAATTGGGATTCCCAGGATCCCCTCCTCAGGTTCAGTAATTTGCTAGGACGGCTCACAGAACTCAGAAATGCTTTACTAACTTTACTCATGCATGATAAAGGATATTACAAAGGATACAGATAACAGCCGGATGGAAGAGGGGGACGGGGCAAAGGTATATGGGAAGGGGCGTGAGCTTCTTTCCATGCCCTCTCTGGGCCTACACCCTCCAAGCACCTCCACATAACCTGCAGTCTAGAAACTCTCCGAACTCTGTCCTTCTGGGGTTTTATAGAAGTTATGGAAGTATGGTTGATTAAATCATTTGGCCTTTGATGATCAGCTCAACCATGAGCCCCTCCTCCCTCCCTGGAGGTAGGGGTGGCACTGAAAGTTCCAACCCTTCAGTGACTAGGTTGGTTCCCCTGCCAGTCAGCTCCCATCCTGAGGCTGTCCCAGATCCTCCGACCCTCAGTCATCTCATTGGCATTCAAAAGACACTGGGTTTGGGAGCTGTGTGCCAGAAGATAAATATTATTAAAATAACAGTTATCACATTTGCCAAGGTTTATGGCATTTACATTGTAATTTGTAATTATGCCCACAGTATGGTATTAGTTCTATATTTAAATAGAGTCACAAACTTTAATCCTTTGACATTTCTAAATGACTTATTTTTATTTATTATTTGATTGGTTTGATCTCTTCATTAAACTCTTAAGAAGGGTTGCGTGATGAAGTATGTCCGCTTGTTGCCTTTTTCTTCACTTTTTTTCTAATTATAGGAATAATACATATTCCCTGGAGAATCCAATAAAAATAAAACTCATTCTAATATTGATGTACATGTGTGTGTTTATATGCAGTTGGCCCTATGTATCCATATGTGTACTGCCAACTGCACTGCCCCATTTTATACAGGAGACTTGAGTGGATAAACACCTGCAGATTTTGTCATCTGTAGTAGGAGGAACCAGTCCCCTGCAAGATACCAAGGGATCATCCCTTGAGATACTACCTGCCCCTGGTTTTCTCTCACTTCGTTCTTTCTCAGCTCTTTGGGCCTTGTTACTCATTGTGGGCCTTGGTATGAACCAGCACCAGTAGCTGACACCTGGGAGCTTGTTAAAAATGTGGAATCTCAGGCCTGGGTTTAGACCTACAAAATCAGAATCTGCATTTTAATAAGCTCCCTAGATGATTAGTGAGCACAACAAAGTTTTTGAGAACTGTTGCAGTCTAGGGGTTACTACCTCTTACTTTAATGAAACCATAAATCTTTAAATGTTCAGATTTCTTTTTCTCTTGTTTTAGGCAAGCTCTTCTGTGATTCCAAATGGCATACTGGTCTCAAAATCCAATCCTAACTCTTGTTTATCAGCTGCTTTTTTAAAAATAAATTTTTTTGCTCTGTTGCCCCGACTAGAGTGCAGTGATGTCATCACAGCTCACTGCAGCCTCCAACTCCTGAGCTCAAGTGATCCTCCTGCCTCAGCCTCCCAGGTAGCTGGGACTACAGGCATGCACCACCACACCCGGCTAAATTTTTTGTTTTTAGTAGAGATGGGGTCTTGCTCTTGCTCAGGGCTCAGGCTGGTCTTGAACTCCTGAGCTCAAGGGATCCTCATGCCTCGGCCTCTCAGAGTGCTAGGATTACAGGCGCGAGCCACCTCCATCATGCCCGGCCTCCAGCTGCCTTTTCTGGTGGCTCCTCTAGACATCTCACAGGCATCTCATTTCTACTTTACATTTTATTGATCATATTTTAGTGTCTAGCATAGTTCCTAATAGGTTCTGATTCATTGTATGCTAATTTTTAGCTGGAGTGGAAGCCTCAAATTACAGTGATTTAGCAAGTAAAAAGGCAACTGTACTTTCCTTTTTACACATTTAAAATTTGCTTTTACTCTCCATTTACTGTGTCGTCATCTTTGTAACTTGTTTTTTTTTTTTTTTTTTTTTTTCAGTCCCCCACCCCAGGACTGGAATCTGTCGCACAGATTCTGGGAACAGAGGCCACTTTGGGCAAGTCTCTTATGCATTAGAGCCTTCCCCGACCCAGGTCCCCCTCTACCCCCCCGCCCCTGAAAATGCTCATTCTGTTTTTACAGCAGCTTTCCATCAGGTCCCTTTCCTGGGTTTTTCCTACTTCAGATAATCAATTTTACTAGACCTATAACTTCTGTAGCTACAAAGTTTTCAGAATTATCTTTAGGAAAATGGAATTTTTAGGAAGAACATACAATTTGAAAAATCCTTTTAACTCCTTGCTGCAGTTCGGTAAACTAAAAAATATAGGTTGTTTAATTTGTCCTCATTTATTGTTTTATAACGTTTGATTTTTAGTTGGCATTTTCAGCTGTTGAATTTGTGAGAGATTTGCCTTAATTTTTTTTTGTCAGTGTGTGAGAAGCCAGTAAATCTTAAAATGAAGCAATGTTTGACATCCTAACTTATCCATCAAAATGTCAAAAAAGTGTAGAAACTTCCTTGAATGAGAAAAACCCTAAATGTTTTGAATGGAGTTTTATTTAACTCACATTCCTAATGCTGCAAAGAGCAAATTTGTAACCTGATACCTGTGATTTTGTTTTATATTACATATTTTCTAAGAATGATTTTTAGGCAAGTAAAGGAGGGGTAGTGATAGCTGCATCCTATCTTTTTAAATTATGAATGCAAATGTTTTTCTTTTTTTCTCATTTTGGCTGTTTTCAGAGTTCTTTTTTTTTTTTTTTTTTTTTTTTTTTTTTTTTTTTTTTTTTTTTTTTTTTTTTTTTTTTTTTTTTTTTTTTTTTTTTTTTTTTTTTTGAGACAAGAGTCTCACTCTGTTGCCCTGGCTAGAGTGAATGCCGTGGTGTCAGCCTAGCTCACAGCAACCTCAAACTCCTGGGCTCAAGCGATCCTACTGCCTCAGCCTCCCGAGTAGCTGAGACTACAAGGCATGCGCCGCCATGCCCAGCTAATTTTTTCTATATAGTTTTAGGTGTCTGATTAATTTCTTTCTATTTTTAGTAGAGACGGGGTCTCGCTCTTGCTCAGGCTGGTCTCGAACTCCAGAGCTCAAACAATCCGCCTGCCTCAGCCTCCCAGAGTGCTAGGTTTACAGGCGTGAGCCACTGAGCCCAGCCTGTTTTCAGAGTTCTTAATTAGACTAATCTTTATAAAGCAGTTTCTTTATTGTCCCTTTAAAAAGAAATGTAGCTAAAAATCACCAGTATCCTAACACAGGTAGTTAACTCATTGGTGTTTTTTTGGTACGTAGTCTTCCTTATTTCTCATCTCCCCTACCCCATCTATGTTTTGTGTATAACTTGCTTTATAATTTGTCATCCTTTCCCCATATCTGACTACATTTCTCTATTTTAAACTTTGATTTTGTAAGTATTTATAGAAGGAAGCAAAGGTTGCCATGTGAATTAAGAATGAAATTTTGTCCCTCTACTTCTTTCTACTGTAGGTATGTTAATGTGGTAAAGCAGTGGTTAAATGCTGCGAAATTACTAACACAACATTAAAGACTGATTCTAAAATGTTTTGATTTAGCCTAGTTACAGTAGTGTGTGCCTGTAGTCCCAGCTACTTGGGAGGGTGAGGCAGGAGGATGGCTTGGGCCTAGGAGTTTGAGACCAGCTTGGGCAGCACAGTGAGACCCCATCTCTTACAAAAAAAAAAAGGTTTTTATTTAGATTAACATCTGTTTAAACTTTATACCAAACTGGGATTGAGATATAGGCTTTAGAAAGTGTAGGTAATAGTGTACTCTTGCTAAGTTTTGGATTTTTGCTAATCTTGAATTCTATTTGTCCTGATGTAGTTTTTGTGAAATTTTCATCTTTGTAAAAACCAGTGTAAATAAATACTCTACCTAGGAAAAAATTAAGGTTTATCGTGCTAAAAATTAGTTAAATGGTGGTTGATCTTTGGCAGACATATTTGATCACCTTTACAAGTCTCTAGTTGATGACTTCAGGTGTTAACTCAGGTCTCAGGTAAATACTGAAAAATTCTTGAATATGTACCACCTGTGATATACATAAGTTACCCATCTCACTTAATCCAGACAAAAACCATTTAAGGCTCGACATAGTCCAGTTTTACAGCCAAGCAAGTAGTAGAGCCTGAGTTTGAATCCCAAGCCTAGATGACTCCAGAAAGCTTCCAGTTTCACTGTAATGACTCAGTTGTTAAGTAGAGGGGTCTGTCCATGGATCCCATGGTTTTCAGACTGTGCTATAAGGCTCTGTACAAGTCCTTTTGGAGTTCGGCAGACAGTGAGATATCTTGTGCTTGAAGATAATCAGCCATCCCCTTTACTTGTTTTATGCGTTTTTGTTTTCTCTCAATTTCGTTTGCAAGAGTTTCTCTGCTTAAAATATTTGAAGTCTCTCCTGCTCTAGACACCTAAGACGTGTCTAAAATGAGTAGATACTAGAAAATAAAAATACAGGTAATAATCATTTATGTTTGTCTGTGGGGTAGACTGTGTCTGTTTTCAGTTATATTTCTGTTCCTAGTGCTGTTTTGTATTGCCTAATATTAAAATGAGGTCGAGGTGGTTGAACACACTATTAAGGTGGGAAACTAATTAGAGTTAAAATTTGCTGCTGAAAGTGGGTAATCTACAATCTACTGTGTTGGATTCATTCCTCACTACCAGCTCTTGCTGTGTTTAAAGGCTGCGCTAAGTATGATGTAATGACAGGTTATACTTCTGAATGCACCAGCTGATGCAATGCAAATCCGAGGCCCAGGACTTTATTGGGGCAAGGGTAATGCTTGTTTAAAAGCAAAACAAGCTACTCTAAGTTTAATGAGGCCATTTAAGATGGCTTTCCCAGAGTAGGAAGAGAATATAGTCTCATAGGAGCTTGAAGTAGGAGTTTAATGTGACTTAAGTGTGTTTATTACTCTTACTGCGAAGCCTTTTTGCAGGGGGAAGGGGGAGTTTACAATGTGGAACTGAAAGGATAGAAATGGAGAAGTGAGTTAGAATTGAGGAAATACGGTAGTTCACTCCCAGTAACAGTTACTGAATGAATTAGGGAGGATGCTTTTACTCTAAAAATTTTAAAGAGTTCGCACGATTAACCCAGAGAGTATAATGACGCACAGAAGAGCACTTGTCTTCCAGATTGAAACAAAAAGAATTGCGGATATTCGACTGTTTTGACCTACAAAGAAACGGCATGGTTCAACCTAACTTTAAACTGGAAATGCTGAGGGGAGGGGGCCATGGGCGGGGTCCACAGCAGGGCGGCACCGGCCAGAGCTGCCCCGTCCTGCAGCCTGGGGCCGGGTGGGTGGGGCTCGTGGGCGCGGTCCCGGCGCTGCGCTGCGGGGCGGAGCGGCCTGCCCGGCAGCGGCCGGCTCTCCGGAGGGCGGGCTCCCGCTGCAGCTCCAGCGCCGGCTCCCAGACGCACGTCCTCCTCAGCGCCCGCACCCGCCTCCGGCCTCGCCTCGTCTGGCGGTGGTCCCGCCGGTGCGTCCGGAGGGTCTCAGCCGCGGCCCCCATTTTCGGAGACGCGGCCGAATTCGAGCTCATGGGGAGGTGCGGTTGCCTCCTGGGGACGAAAAGACTTCGTTTCCCGTCTGGTGACGTGCGGAGGCTGACCTGAGGCGCGAATTTGCATCCTCCGTGCTTAGCGGCGGTTCCCCGAGGGGCCTGTGACCGAGTCTTCGCTGCCCGGAGGAGACGATGCGCTGCCCGACTGCCCGCGCCGGGGAGGCCCGCCCTGCGCTGGCCGCGCTCCTGGAGGGCGCCTCGCGCACGTGTTTGCCGGCCGCCAGGACGGGGAAGAGAAAAGGTGTGACGTCAGGAGGCTGGGCGGCTGGACCTGAAGCTTGAATGCTGTCAATCAGTGCCATCGACTGGCTCAGGGAATGGCTGCAGCATAATTTAGTTCCTCGTCTGGTTTGCATGATGTTTTCATTTGAGCTGCTGTACTTTTCTCTGTTAAATCAAACTTCAAGTTCTGTCGTGACTTCTACAGGCTTGTCCTTGGTGCTTACTGCAGGGCGGCTGTATGGTTGGGATTCCGTTTCTCTTTCAAAATGGAGCTGAGTTCCACCTTTGGAGATTTTAGAGGTTTTAGCAGTTGCTAGCCTATAATATCACCATTCACAAGAAATAGCCATATTTCACTTGTTTTTAACACTCTGAATAGGAGTTAAAATGTGCTTTCTGCAGAGTTTGGAAAATAAAGATATATTGTAATGTTAGCCTGAACTATTGATAATAAATGTGTAACTATTTTGCTAGGTCAAGAAATTGAACAACAGTGTTTTTCTTGCTCAGTAGCTGTATTATGTTAAATACAAACTGCCCTTTGATGTGATTCGCTGTTTTGGTTTAGTAATTCGAAAGGCATTGGTTTTTTTGGACTGTTCTGTGCTCAAGGAACCACTTTCTAATTCTGTTGGTCACTTAAGTGAGCAGTGTAAACCGGACTGTGAAGCAGGCATGCAGCATCCAGACGGCGTTTCGGCAGTGGTAACCTGTTGCTGTACAAGTGACCTGAAACGGATGGCTCATGCTATGCACAAAGAATCTACTTGGGGAAACTGGATTAGAGGAAGCTCCTTTACAGTGCTCTTGTCAGGGGACAGAACACCTGGGTTACACAGAGCTTCAGATGACGAGAGCTGATTCGTGTTCTTCTCAGTCTGTACGACGAGCCACGTTATGGTAGATTCTGTCACGCTCTCCTTCTGTTTCTGCATCCTCAACCCCCATTTAAGGTGTCTGTTGGTAACCACTGGAGTAATCTAGAACCCAAGTTGCATTTACTTGGTCATATTTGCAACCAACATTGTTTTTAAAAAATTTGCAACAGAGTAATGGCTACCATTGAGAGAAACTTTAAATTCGAAGTTTTAATTTTGTAGAAATATAGCTTAGTGTAGTTACTAGAAGTACACTCTTAGGGTATCAACAGACTGATCTTTTGTCACCCCCAAGACAAGCAGTGGCCTGCGACATCTGAATAAAGGTGGTAGATTCTTGGGAAAAGGTGCTTGTTTTTTCAGCCTGACTTGTTACATTTATTATTCTGATGAATGTTTCAGCAATACTGGTGAACCTCAGGGTGCAAGGAATTCTCTTTGCCTGCTGACTCCATCCCCTCTCCCTAGCGTTGTACATGTCTCTGCGTTTTTATCTTTATTCTTCTCTTTGCCCCATCTTTCTCACTCTTTCATACATTGTGTCTGATTTATATTGTGGAATGGAAGTAGAATAGAATGATGTATTTCTCAAAATACTGGACTGAAAAGTTTTATTTGAGGATGGCCCTCCGTTTCGCCCATCTTCCCTCACTTTCGAGGTGACCGCTGATCAGTAGAAAACAAGATTAATACTTAACTGATGATAACTTTTGGGGGAGATTTGTTAAAGACGGATGATGGCAGTAGGTCTTTCTCCTTGTTACCCTCTCCCCCACGTTCCCAAAATATACCTAGAGCAGCTGTTGTTCACTATTAGGAAAAATTAATCCGAGTTAATACTCTCTCGCGGTCCACTGACATTCGAACTACACTCGTCCATTCATATCTGTGGGAGATTTGTCCCGGGATTCCCCTCCACCACCGCTCAGATATCAAACTCCGAGGATGCTCAAGTCCCGGATGTAAAGTGGCATAGTATTTGCATATAACCTATGAACATCCTCCTGTGTACTTTAAATCGGCAGTCCCCAACCTTTTTGGCCCCAGGGACCGGTTTCATGGAAGACAGCTTTTCCACGGATAGGGGTGGGGGCCATGTAGAGGTCAGGCGGTGATGTGCAGCCTGGTACCGGCTGTAGCCTGGGGATTGGGGACTGCAGCTTTAAGTCATCTCTAGATGACTTGTAGTAACCTAATACAGTGTAATGCTATGTAAACAGTTATATTGTATTATTTTAAAATTTGTATTATTTTTTAGTTTTTTACCCTGAATATTTTTAGTCCATGATTGGCTAAATCCTTGGGTGCAGAACCTGCGGGTATGGAGGGCCAGTGTATGGGACTTACCCGTAACTTCCTGTAGCTGTCAGCAGCTGACTTGGAATCAGAGACGGACAGTAAAGGAATCTGCGAGAGGGAGCAGAGTCCAGTCAGAACTGTATCTCGTAGTTGTTTATGGCTCAGTTTGTTAGCGTATCTTAATCGATGTATGTAGTCCATCCAGAGATGATTTTTAGCACGTTTTTTGTTTTAAAAAAAGGAACCTAAATGTGTTCTGGAACATTTAGAAAAGAAGGCTTACCCAGTGTACAGCTCCTAATCAAAATGTCCATTTATCGTATGTAATATTTTTTCCCGTATGCTGTTTTTTTAATGCTATTTTCCTTTGTCTTTTGCTTACAGTAAATTTTTTGTGAAACTTACGGAGTATTTCGGGCATGTAAGCATTATTCATAAAACAAGTTGTAGTTGTAATTGTTTTTCTCCTGCCTCCTTTTATTTTTATTTATTTATTTTTATTGCAGAAATGAGCCGTCAGACTGCTACAGCATTACCTACTGGTACCTCAAAGTGTCCACCATCCCAGAGGGTGCCTGCCCTGACTGGCACAACTGCATCCAACAATGACTTGGCGAGTCTTTTCGAGTGTCCGGTCTGCTTCGACTATGTGTTACCACCCATTCTCCAGTGTCAGAGTGGCCATCTTGTTTGTAGCAACTGTCGCCCAAAGCTCACATGTTGTCCAACTTGCCGGGGCCCGCTGGGATCCATTCGCAACTTGGCTATGGAGAAAGTGGCCAATTCAGTACTTTTCCCTTGCAAATACGCCTCTTCTGGATGTGAAATAACTCTGCCACACACAGAAAAGGCAGACCACGAGGAGCTCTGTGAGTTCAGGCCTTACTCCTGTCCCTGCCCTGGTGCTTCGTGCAAGTGGCAAGGCTCTCTGGACGCCGTGATGCCGCATCTGATGCACCAGCACAAATCCATCACAACCCTGCAGGGAGAGGATATCGTTTTCCTTGCTACAGACATCAATCTTCCTGGTGCTGTTGACTGGGTGATGATGCAGTCCTGCTTTGGCTTTCACTTCATGTTAGTTTTGGAGAAACAGGAAAAATACGATGGTCACCAGCAGTTCTTTGCAATTGTACAACTGATAGGAACACGCAAGCAAGCTGAAAATTTTGCTTACCGACTTGAGTTAAATGGTCATAGGCGGCGATTGACTTGGGAAGCAACTCCTCGATCTATTCATGAGGGAATTGCAACAGCCATTATGAATAGTGACTGCCTAGTCTTTGACACCAGCATTGCACAGCTTTTTGCAGAAAATGGCAATTTAGGCATCAATGTAACTATTTCCATGTGTTGAAATGGCAATCAAACATTTTCTGGCCAGTGTTTAAAACTGTTTCATTCAATTTCACAGAAAATAAGGCACCCATCTGCCTGCCACCCTGAAACTCTTTTGGTAGGTGGACGCTAGACACATGAAGGTAAATAAAAAGAAAGGCTGTTAAATACAGGAAACAGTTGCATGTAGTAACACTAATATATTTAAAAATAAGTCAACAGTAAACCACTGAAAAAATATATATATATACACCCAAGATGGGCACCTTTTGTATTAAGAAAGGAAGCATTGTAAAATAATTCTGAGTTTTGTGTTTGTTGTAGATTGATTGTATTGCTGAAGAATATTGGGTTTTTTGTTTTTGCGTGTGTGGGTGCGTGTGTGTGCACACGTGTGTGTTTGGTTTTTTTTCCCTTTAACTGACAAGCCATCTTGAGTGGTCTTGGACCACCGCTTTTCCCCTTTGTGAGTCATTACATAGTGCTGCTGTGTGTTTTTCTGTGTGTATTTGCTAATTTTTATTAATTGTAGTTTTTCATTAAATAAATTTGACTTTCTTTTCTGTAATTCAGGCTTTTCCTTTTTTTGTGCCATTTTAAAGTTAGTGTCTTTTGATATGCATAATTGTTTATGGTAAAGTTTATAATATGTGTTCGATATATATTTTCTTTCCCATTAATCAGTTCATTAGAAATATTTTAAAATTCAGCTATTTTGTGAATATATGAGTTCTAGAAAGGAAAGGTGACATCGGAAAAATTTTCAAAGGCTATTTAAAGCAGCTATAAGATGGTCTCGTGCTGTCTTTTTCTCTTCTCCAATTGAGTCATAACTTCAAATTTAATCTTTGAAAGGTTAGGGAATAAATTGATGTTTATAAATACTGAAAAAAAATCAGGCTTTTTTTTTCTTTTTTCAAATCTTGGAAAATTACATGTTTAAAATTTGTTCTTGTATTTATTGGTTTTGCAGAAGAAGGCATCGTCATGCACAGTATTTGTAATTAAAAACAAATCATTTGTTTAAAAAACACAGTTTGCAAAATATGTTTTTGGTCTTTTATAATTCTCATTAAAAGGATATCTGGCAAATTAAAAAAATCTTAATGTGTCTGCTTTAGCTCTGAGTTTGAAATCCAAAGTTATTTTGCTGTTCCATTCTGTACTTTAACTACGTAGCAGAAATCAATGTGCTGGCATTTTGAAGTGTGGTAGTTTTATTCTAAAGCACAGCAGCAGACTTGGGTATATCACCTCTGGGCTACAGAGTCTTGTTTTTTCCTCCCTCTTGCCCACATTTTGATTCTTACAACTGTCAGGAGAGTGACTAATTAAACTGCTGGCCACTTCTTCCCCTCTTAAAAAAAAAAGCACAATAAAAATGAAGTTTATTTAGTATTTCATAGCCCTGTGGCCTTTGCTCTGCATCCAGACTTCCAAGTTGTGTGACCTTGGAATCCAGTTCCTAATGTGTAAAGTTGGGTTAAATTACGGACCTCAAAAGGTTATATGAGGTACAGGTTACCTAGAACAGTGCTTTGTAAATAGTGAGTATCCCACAAATGTTAGCTACTATTATGCCTTTAGCACCTTATAGTTAACTGTTGCTAATTACCTTGAGGCACATGGTAAAGTCCTGAACGGCCAAAGATAATTGTGTGCGGTTTTTATGGGTACATTAAACTTAGAAAGTCATTGAAAATTTATGTGGACTTCCCCCTTATCCTACCACCAATTCTGGACAATTCTGGGTAACAGAGTTTATTTCTGTTAACCATTTTCAAGAAAGAAGCCTGAGTAGTCTCTTCCCTGCATCAGCATAATTTTTTGAATTGGTTATAACTTGTGTGTTCAGCCATTTTTATGGTGAAAGAACAGTTCAACCACAAATTTATATCCAGGTCTATTTCTATTACAAGGTGTGCTTAGAAAAGCAACTTACATTCTTTGTTTTATATACACATTGAGTATATTTGTGGAGGTATATCATTTTGTAGTTTTAACACTTTAAAATATTTTTTGATTATGAAATATGTGCGTATCATGTAGACTTTGGAAGTTACAAGATGGCACAACACAATAGGTCTTCTATAATCTTACTATCCATTCAGATACACTTAACGTTTTTATTTTCCAGTCTTTCATGTGTACGTACGTGTGCTTTTACACGTATTAGGTTATTAAGTATGAAAAGTCCGATTTTCCTAAGTACAGGTTTCATAGTTGGTAGGTATCTCTGACATTTCACTCTTGACACTTTTTGTTTTATTTTTATTGTGAAGGTACATCCTCACTCTTCCAAATGTGTGGTTTGGCTTGTGATTATCTTTCACGTTTTTTTAAGAGCAATTTTTGTGAAACCATGGATAAGTCAAAAATTTTTTAATGTAAGTTCTGTTGTGGAACCAGTGCTGCGCAGACAGCTTGAAATATCAACGAAGTGTTTGAGAGGGATGCAGCTAATGAACGCACAGTACGTCCATGGTTTGAGAAGTTCCGTTCTGGTGATTTTAATCTTGGAAACGAGCTATATGGGTGACCAGAGACCCAGGTGGATAACGATGAGCTGAAAGCTGCAGTGGAAGTGAATCCATCTCAACCTATGTGTGAATTAGCAGCAAGGTTGGACGTTACTATTCCAATAATACTGGGCCATTCTAAACAAATCCTTAAGGTAAAGAACCTGGATAGATGGGTACTGCATGAATTAAACATGTGTCAGAAGAGAAATCGTCTCAAAGTTTGCCTTTGCTGTCACGACATAAAGGCAAACCATTTCTAGGCTGTATTGTAATGTGTGATGAAAAATGGATTCTTTTTGACAATCACAAGTGTTCTGCACGATGGTTGGATGAAGATGAAGTGCCGAAACACAGTCCCAAACCGAATATTCATCAAAAAAAGCTCATGGTGTCTGGTGGTCCAGTGCTGGTATTACCCACTGGTTTCATGAAACCTGGTCAATTGATTACAGCGGATGTCTGCTGCAACCAATTGGATGAAATGAGGATGCTCGTGATCAAGCAGCTGAGACTGGTCAATAGAGACAGGCCAATCCTCTTGCAAGACCACATGTCACAAAAAACAACGCTGCTCAAACTACAGAGGCTGGACTTGGAAACTCCCTGTCCTCCGCCGAACTCACCAGACCTTGTGCCAACTGACTACCACTTCTTCTGGGCTTTGGACCAGTTCTTGCAAGGAAAAATACTCAATTCTCAACAAGCTGCGGAAAACACCTTTTGTGCTTTATCACCACTCACCCTCCAGGCTTCTTCTCTGCTGGCACAAACAAGCTACTGTTAAGATGGCAAAACTTTGATTAATTGTACTCCTTCTTGTTTGAGAGATAATAAACTAAACTTTTGATCGCAATCAGACATTTCAAATTTAATGACCTAATATTTTTGAAAAGGATTAGGACTATGTAGTTATATAACTGTTTCACCATACAGCATGATCATCTGAGCATTTTAACACTTTAATCTTGGAAAAACACAATTTTTGGTAATTTGTGAGGATTCACTGTAATTTTGGCCAGTTTCCTGTTGGATAGTTAATTGGTCTAGGTAAATTTTTTCTGGTTATTTATAAATAACCTGTGAACATTTCTGTATGTTTTCTGATTATATTCTTGGAGTTCTTTTTTTTTTTTAAGAAAGATCTTAATACTTTTATCATTGCTTTCTGGAGAGGTTCCAGAGGACACTTAAGAGTAGTGTGTTCAAGAGAGTTGCCTTTAAAAAGAAGAAAAAAAAATTTAAAAAAGCAGTGTGAAGGATTTTCCATTTCAACGTCAAGTTTTGCTAATTTAAAGAAATTAATGTAGTAGATTTTGTTAACAGATTAGTTTGACAACTAATAAGGTTGACGTTTTAATACCATTTGCTATAACGAGTACTTTCTCCATTAATGCCTTTGCCCCCTCCTTTTGGCATTTTCTTCGAGCAGCCTGTATGTGGGGTGGGGGTAAGCAACACTCTTCACGTTTGCTCTTGTTTTAAACTTGAATTTGTCCTGTTGCACCATGGGCCAGTTTAGTATGTCAGTTGTCATTGTGGAACAGTTTTTCCTTTCACTTTGAGTGATTTTTTATTGTAATTTGTATGACTTTCTTTTTAAGGCCCGCATTCAGACTTCAAAGTTACCTGAGTGGCTGTATTTATTAGCTCACGAAAAATAATAGTGTCTCCTCCCTCAGCAAGACTTCTTCATATTCAGGAACATCTGCAGTGATTCTGCTAAGGGTAGAAGTTTGTTTATTCAGAATAAAGACTGGAAGAATTGGTAAATAATCCAAATTTTAAAAATCATGGGGGCCAGTCTGTGACTGCTGCATTAGAATGGACAAGAGTAAGATCAGAACACAACAGGGTGAACAACAGTGTGTGTGAAATACAAACTAGGACTGCAGTCGTTTGTACAGGTTATACAAGAAAGGCGCAGATTGCTATAAACTTGTAGATCAAAAGTACTGCTGGAGTTTTTGTCATTCCTCTACCCACTCATCCAGTGTGCATGTTCAAAACAAAAGATGATATGGGTCAGGCCTGGTGGCTCATGCCTGTAATCCCAGCACTTCGGGAGGCTGAAGTGAGAGGATTGCTTGAGGCCAGGAGTTCGAGTCCCCACCTCTACAAAATATTAAATTAGCCTGGCGTGGTGGCACACGCCTGCAGTCCCAGCTGCTGGGGACACTAATGTGGGAGGATCGCCTGAGCCCCTACATTGGAGGCTGCAGTGAGCTACGATTGCACCACTGCACTCCAGCCGGGGTGAGAGTGAGACCCTGTTTCTTGAAAAAAATAAAGTTTTAGTACTTACGGTCTTAAACTCTATTACCAAAAGACATTCAAACTTATCTAAAAATGGCATCATCCAAACAAAAAATTGTTTCTTATCAAGTACCTAACTGAAATTCAGTGTCTAACCGAGTAGGCTGTAGATTCTAACTGCCTGGCTTGAATTTTGACCGTACACCTACTAACTTTTAATTAACTTGCCTCTGCCTGGTCCCTCCTCTGTGAAGAGTATGGTATCTACTGCATGAGGGAATGAGAAAGGCTAAATGTGCTATAAAGTGCTTATTTTTGTGCCTGGCACTGTATGTCAAGTATCTTGCTGAACCAGATATATTCCCTATCCTCATACAGCTCTAAGAATTTTCTTTGATAAATTCATTTTATTATAGATGCAATTTTTGTAAGGCCTTTCTAAATTCTGAAAACCATAACTGGTTTGCAGATACTGATATAAATCATGGTAGGAAAGAATATTTGCTTTTGTAAAATCACATTTTGACAGGCTTGCACTGTCATGTAAGATGAGGATTTAGCCTAAAAGGTTTGTTTCTATTGCCTAGAAATGTGCTGACAATATGTTAAGAGTTGAATATTTAAAATTTTTTAATACAAGATTTTTTTATTGGGTTCCAAATTTTAAATATATTGAATAACTATTCTTTAGTTAATAGGTACAAACTATAATATGTTCCAAATAAGTGAATTTTCGTGGCAAATAAAAGCTTTTCCTAGGATTAAAAAAATCCCTTTGATACAACTATTTTAAAACATCTCAGTGGCCATTCACTGGATTTGCCTGTTGTCTATTCAGAGCCTTTTAATATTTTCTTCCTGTTTTGGTGTTTTTTTTTTTTTTAAAGTGCAATTTTCATTGCAGGATTAGGATCCACAAAAATGAACAATATTGGACTGTAAATCATCAAATTGGACAATGACTGTAGTCTCAATTTTTTTAAGGTCCTAGGGGCTCAAGTACAATGTCTTATTTTGGCCGAGATAATGTGAGCTTTTTTTTACTTCATTATAAAAACTAAAACTACTTGATGTTTATAACTAATAATCTCAGTTAAAATAAATTTTGGATTTGGAAAGGGAGTTGGCAAACATTAACACTATTAACGTGTTAAAATTAAATATTAACACTTTGTAGCTTTGTGTCCACTCCTATAATAATAAAGTTTACCTCATTTCAGTAGCTCATAAAGGAAAATACCACTAAGTCAGCCCCCTTCACTCTCTGCAGTTGATTACCTGATAACATGGTTGATTCTGTAAGTGTAAATGTCACCAGTCACCTAGTACTGGAAGGTCTTGGTGGTAGACATCACTAGTCAACTATGGTCACAGAGTTATCAACTGACGTTAAATATTTTAGGAATAAACAGATGGCATTTTCCACTGTATCTGAATATAGGTGATCGAGTGACTAAGGATCCCTCCTCTGATGGCATAGTTCATGGCAAGGTTCAAACAGAGGGACCAAGAAAGGGATAGCCAAGTAAAAAGCATGTACGCCTTAAGTGTACAAGTAATATAAAATTTCTTGATAAGGCACTTAAAACTTTTAGTTTTAACACTTCGAGAGTTTTAAAAGCCTGTGCATAAAAAAAGCACATGGAATACTGGCTTAACCACACATATCCCAAGGTCTTACCCCTAGGCCTACCGAATTAGAATTTGAGTTAATCAGCATTTTTAGTGAAAAAAATCCAGTTGATTGTGATACAAGGGATCTTTGGGTAACATTTTAAAAAGCAATGCTAGAAAAAGATGCTCAGCATCACTACTTGTTAGGGAAGTTCACATCAAAATACTATGCAACACCCATTTTGAGGGCCATTATCAAAAAAACAAAATAGGTGTTGGCAAGGATGTGGAGAAATGGGAACGTTTGTGCACTGCTGGTGGGAACGGTGAATGGTGCAGCTGCAGTGGAAACCAGAATTCTGTTGTCTTAAGTTATTTGTGCTGCTATAACAAAATACCTGAGACTGGGTAATTTAGAAAGAACAAAAATTTCTCAACAGTTCTGGAGTCTGAAGTCCAAGGTCAAGGTGCTGGTGGATTCAGTGTCTATTGAGGGCCCAGTCTCTGCTTCCAAGGTGGCACCTTGTTGCTTCGTCCTCGTATGATGGAAGAGCAAAAAGGAGCTGGCTAGTTCCCTGGGGCACTAAATCGATCCATGAGGGTGGCGCTCTCAAGGCCTAATCTCACCTCCTGAAGGACCCCACCTCTCGATATCACATTGGTGATATTAAGTTTCAACACATGAATTTTGGGGATATTCAGACCATAGCACATATGATCTAGCAATTTCACTTCTGGGTAGGTACCCAAAAGAAGTGAAAAGATTTGAAGAGTTACTTATATACCCATCTTCATAGCAACATATTCATAATGCCCAAGAGGTGGGAACCACCAACAGATGGATGAATGAACAAAATGTGGCATATGGATACAATGGAGTATTTTTTGGCCACAAAAAATTCTGACACATGCTACAACATGGATAACCTTGATAACTTGCTACAGCATGGCAGACACAAGTGGACAACTATTGTATGATTTCACTTCGATGAAAGCAAATTCATACAGACAAACTAGAATAGTGGTTACCAGGGTTGGGGCGAGGGTGGAATTGGGGAGTTACTTTCCAATGGGTACACAGTTTTAGTTTGCTGGCATATTTTAAGTGTATTTTGCCCCGTAAAAAAAACAAGTGAAAAAGGAAGAGTTTAGATGTCAACCAACTTCTCCCTTCCCTAAAAAAAAAAAAAGAGAGACCAAAAAGTACTTAAGAAATAAAGGTCATACTGTGAAATGTCACACACAGTGAGGGAAGTAGCCGGGTTTTCTCAATAGGCTCCTGGAAAAAGCAAAGGCATGCTTAAAGCAAGAGGACGGAAGATGCCCGAATGCTGCTTACAGACAAGCACAAGGCTGCACGTTCAAGACTCTAGAGGAAGAATGCAGACAACCACGAGTTTAAAAAACGTTCTCTGTCGCCACTGTTCTAGAGTGCAACAAGGCAGAGCAACTGCGTGAGGATCAGCTCCCTCTGGTCGCTGAAAATGACTTAACATTTATAGTTTAGTTTTTTACTTCCCTGTGAGATGACTGAGTAGAGATGATAATAGTTGATAAGATAGTCAATGAAATGTTTCCAAATATCCTGATGTTCTTTCTCTGCAGCTGTGCCATAACTAGCCCTAGGTCTGGACTTTTCCTCCCAGAACACACTCAAAGATTTTACCAGCAGGTCTGAGGCACAGTATTTTGGGTAACTTGAAGACCTCATTTTCACCAAGGCAATTCCAAAATATCTTCACATATCTATTCTTACATGTATTTTGTATCATAAGATTCTAAAGTCCCTTGCTGGCTGGAATAATAATTAGAAATTGCTTAATGTTATTTATTATTTTAAACAAACAGTCCTGGTTAGGCCAGGACTGACGGTAGGAGGAGAAAAATATTTTAGGTTACATTCTAATTTAATCTTCACAATAACAATTAGGTACTGTTACTTGCATTTCACAGATGAGGAAAACTAAGATACAAAAAGTTCACACAGCTGGCAAGCAGAAGAGCCAGACTTCATAGTTACTCACAGCCTGGACTGCGTCACAGAAGAAAACAGGCATGGGGAGTCTACCGGATCTGGGAATTGGCACAGGCAAACAAGAAACAGAAGGCAGGTAGCAGGAGTCAGGATTCCAAGCTTAGGTACTGACCCAGGATAGATGGCGGCCTCCCTCCGGGAACTGGGCTTTTCCGAGCTGCGTGCTGGCACACGCCACTGCCGGATACAAGGGACCATGTGCTGAGGGCTATTTCCCTCAGCGTAAGAAGGGACCCACACTGGGATGTGTAGATCTTATCACAGAGTTCACTGAGCTTGAATACTTTTATTTTCCGCAAGGACAAGTAGTTGGCTATATGTTCATCTTTGCCTAGTTCGAAGTGATTGGTTTCAGGATCCAATAAAGTCTACGGGTGAACCCCTTAAGGTGTAATGGTCGATACCATTGCCAGGACTCCAGGTTGATTCTGACAGCGCAGTACATTATTCGGACCATGAACACCGCTCCTACAGAGCTCCAGCTGTGCGCCAGGGTCATTTCCCTCTCTGCTGCAGGTTAAAAGCCATGACTTCTGTGCCACTTAAGAAGACATATCCTCAGCTATCCAGGCTCTTGCGGTGGTCCCTGCAAGTTCCTGAACTTGACCCCATCGGAATTACCGGGCAGGCTTCCTAAAACACAGAGTGCTGCTCCACCTCCCGCCCCTCGAGTTTGATGCAGGCGGCCTGCACTCGGGCCTACGAATCTACGTTTCTATAACAACAAGTTCCAGTAATGCAGACGCTTTGTCTCAGTGACTACACTGAGAACCACTGCTCTGTGTCTTTCCAGGAATAGTACTGTTCCCACTAAAACAAGGATTCAATTTTTATCAATTTATTAAATTAATCTTATATTTCTGTAATAAACACTAGCCACTACTTGAGTGAAGTTCATTACTGTTATGATTATGTTTACAAAATAGGGACGTTTTGCATACCCCTATTGGTGTGAATAAAATCAACCTTGTCAGTACCTTTTGGCACTTTTATAACTTAAAATTCTAAAAAGCTGAGATCTGGGCCTACAGTTTGCTATTTAAGAGACCAGGTGTGGTCTTGACGGTAAAGCCACCATCAAAAGCTGCATCAAGAACTTCGTCCAGGCAGCTTGCTGTGACGAAGCTTAAATCCTGTCGTACGTTGCCTGGGATTCCTTCGAGGTCTTTTTCATTTCTCCGAGGAATGATGATCTGCTTCAGTCCTGCTCTGTGTGCCGCGAGCACTTTGTCTTTAATTCCACCCACCTGAAGGGGAGAAGAAAGTTGTTAAGAGTGATGATTACCCGTAAGCTGCAAGAAACCCCAACCCACCTTTCACTGAATTTAACCGCCACTATTTTAAAACATCCAAATCATTTTCCATTTTGTTATTACAGTATGAGCTAGGAAAGCCACTAAAAAGGTTATTAAGTGTAACTTAAATGTTTTTGTTTTGATTAGTAGTGTATTAAATCCTTTTAAAGGGAGGGAATTCTACATTTTTCCTAAGTATGAGTACCTCTTCTGCCAGTGATTCTATTTTTTTTTTTTTTTTTTGGAGACAGAGTCTCACTCTATTGTCTGGGCTTAGAGTGCCGTGGCGTCAGGCTAGCTCACAGCAACCTCACACTCTTGGACTCAAGTGATCCTCCTGCTTCAGCCTCCCTAGTAGCTGGGACTACAGGCATGCGCCACTATGCCCGGCTAATTTTTTCTATATATTTTTTGTCCAGATAATTTCTTTCTATTTTTAGTATAGATGGGGTCTCACTCTTGCTCAGGCTGGTCTTGAACTCCTGACCTTGGGCAATCCTCCCGCCTTGGCCTCCCAGAGTGCTAGAGTTACAGGCATGAGCCACTGCACCCGGCCCAGTCATTCCTTTTTCAAAATACTGTCAAGGTTAACATTTATATTCCATTCTGTAATCACAACAATCTTGTGTTTAGGTTGATTCTGATAGAGCAGTACATTATTCTGCTCCTATAGAGCTTCAGCTGTGTGCCAGGATTATTTCCTTCTCTGCAGGTTTAAAGCCATGACTTCTGTGCCACTTAAGAAAACATATCCTCTACTTTCCAGGCTCTTGCGGTGGTTCTGAAACATGTCCGCAATGGTCCCTTCAAAAGGTGAATCTAATTCCCCGCCTCATGAGTGTGGGCCAGGCTGTGTGACTTGATAAGAAACTGTGGCCTGGCATAGTGGTGCATGCCGACAGTCCCAGCTACTTGGGAGGCTGAGGCAGGAGGATCACTTGAGCCCAGGAGTAGAGGTTTGAATCTAATCCGTGCAACACAGTGAGACCCCCATCTCTTACGGAAAAAGAAAAAGAAATAGAATGTGTTGTAAGAGTGATGTTATATGACTTCCAAGGTTAAGCTTCTACCAGGATCTCTCTGAAATCATTTGCCTGGAGGTAGCCAGTAACTATGTTTGAGATCACCCAAGCAGCCTACAGAGAAGCCCAGAAGTGAGGAGCTGGGGCTTCCTGCCACCAACCGGGACCAATCTGCCGTGATGTGAGTGAACCACCCTGGAAGTAGATCTTCCAGCTCCTTCAGATGACTGCAACCTGGCTTTTATCTGGATCATAAAGATGAGAAGACCCTGGGCCAGAAGAACCCAGCTGAGCCTCCCCTGAATTCCTCATTCACGGAAACTTTGAGAATAAACATTCTCATTTTGGGGTAACGTGTCATGCAGCAATAGATAACAAGTACAGCTCTCAAGTCATCCGCCTAGATAAGCAATCCTTGGAGACAGCCCTCTTGGAGCCCTCCGACCGTTAGCTCCAGTCCAGACTGGCCGCTCTCTAGGCCTCCTGCACAGCTGCCGTCTACCCCACCAACATCGTCTCACGGTTTTCTTCATGCGCTGAAGCTCACCTTCAAAGTACCTTCTTCAGGAAGAATGTAAGATAAACTAATTCCTTGCATGACTAAAACACTTACTTTATTTTCACACTTGATAGACAGCAAGGCTGTGTATACAAGACTAGATTCAGAATCATTTTCCCCCACAGTTTGGAAGGTACCACACATCCAGTGTCACTGATGAGGAAGCTTTGTCCTTGGTGATCCCTTTCGATCTGAAGATACCTTAAGTTCTAAGAATTGTTCCATTATTTCTTTGACAATTTGTCTATTCCATTTTCCTGTTTGCTAGAGCTCCTGTTAGACGTTGGATCTCCCAGGTTGTTTTTTCACTATAATTTTTTCTGAATAACTCTTTGACCAGTTTTAAAATCATACTTTTAAACCCAAAAGCCTTGTCTTATCCTCTGTTCTTGAATTATGCTTCCTCTAGCCTTAGCAGGTCTTTCTTTCAAATGCTGCTGCTTTCCTTCCTGTCTCCTGTAAGGTTTCTGTTGGGAAGGAAGACGGCTCTACCTCCAATTTGGTTTCACGAGCTGGACACTCCTGTCTCCCCAGAAGATGTCTGAACTGTCAAGCTAATGACACCCCACTCATTTTTTGGGTGTTAGAATTTATTCCCTTTCATAAGAGTTTATGGTCAATAAAGCACCGCTTTGTTTCCTT
The DNA here is from genome assembly GCA_004363605.1 of Indri indri. NCBI lineage: Eukaryota > Metazoa > Chordata > Mammalia > Primates > Indriidae > Indri > Indri indri. Next base: position 86,829 of record RJWJ010001647.1, on the reverse strand, counting down.
TCACAGCATAGCTAGTATAAGCCACTACTGGCACTTGAAATGCAAGAGTTCCTGCGAAGGTGAAGACAAGTGATCAGCCATTCTTCTTAAGTATAGAGCTACACGATATCACCATAAATACAGTTTAGAATATGACCATACGCCCTTCTAACTTAACGGCTGTATTAAATTAAAAAACTGGGGGAGGCCGAGCGCAGTGGTTCACGCCTGTAATCCTAGCACTCTGGGAGGCCGAGGCAGGAGGATCGCTCGAGCTCAGGAGTTTGAGACCAGCCTGAGCAAGAGCGAGACCCCGTCTCTACTAAAAAATAGAAAGAAATGATCTGGACAACTAAAAAAAAAATACACACACACACACACACACACACACATATATATATACACACACATAAAAATTAGCTGGGCATGGTGGCACATGACTGCAGTCCCAGCTACTTGAGAGGCTGAGGCAGAAGGATCCCTTGAGCCCAGGAGTTTGAGGTTGCTGTGAGCAAGGCTGACGCCACGGCACTCACTCTAGCCTGGGCAACAAAGCGAGACTCTGTCTCAAAAAAAAAAAAAAAAAAAAAACAAAACTGGGGGAAAAGCATTTTTAGTGATTTTAATTAGCAATTCTACGGTTTGCTTTCACTATTCATAAAATAAGGACTTTTTCGGAATAAAGAACATTCCTTTTTTTTTTTTTTTTTCTCATTTTGCTATGAACATGCCAAAATTTTGTTGTAGACTGGTACTGGTACCTAATAACTTAAAACCTAAATACTCCTCAAGTTCTGTGCATTTTATCACAGTGTTTTTATAAGCAGTTTAGGTTATGGACTGGAACCCCAAGACCCCACATGTATGGAATTTTTTCAAAATTTAGCAATCAGATATGGTTAATCGTTATGAGTTTCCATTCCACAACAGTTGTTTTTCTATAAACCTATCAACTCTAGTAATCTAAGTTTTCTATAGGAGGATAGGAGGTCTCAAAGGAATTTCAAAAGTTAAGAATTGGGCTTAAAGCTTAAAAAGAGCTACTACCCTATTTTACATGTTATAGATTTAACTTTGTAATTTATTAATAGAACAAGGCCTCAAATCTTCATGTGAACTACTGATATTTCTGATGACCATACTGGTACTTTTTTCTTTAGCAAGTCTTAGAAGGGAAAACGTGGGCAAAATTATCAGTTTTTCTTTTATTTGATCAAAATTGTAAAATATGCATTAGTTACAAGTATAACAATTTAATATATATTTAAAACCAAGGTTTTCAAATAAGGAAGGCAAAGCTTTATTGAATTTAAAAATATTAATTTTTAAAAATTAAAAAACATATAAATCAGTTTTTCATACTTACTGGAAGAACAAGACCTCTCAGTGTAATTTCTCCAGTCATGGCTACGTCTGAACGTACCAGCCGCCCACTAAAAAGTGAGGCGAGACAGGTTACTATGGTAACTCCGGCAGATGGTCCATCTTTCATGACAGCTCCAGCTGGGAAGTGCAGATGGATGTCTGTGTTGTCAAGAAGATCAAAACTTCCAAAAGCTTTAAAAAGGAAAAAAGGACATTAATGTAGAAAAACTGAACCTGTTTTCTTTTCCTCCTAAAAAAGAAAATCAGACAAAAATGAATGTTTTGGGTAAATGAATCCTTCAAAATATTAATGGATGGTACAATTAGAGTGAGAGTTGGAAGAAAAGTTTCATTCTATTTGAAGGATTAAAAACAAACCTTGTGAGTTAGTTTCTAGTTCAGGCACTAGCCAAATAGTACTAAAATGGGAACTAAAATTTTCACAGGGGTTCAAAAGCCAAGGTTTGTGCTTTACGGAATGGTGCGGCTGATCATTTGGAGGTGGCCTTCATCTCTGTCACGGAACCGTGAGGTGCCCCCTGACGGGCACGCACCGTTGGTCAGCTGGTATTTCTTCGCGTTGCTGCGCAGCCAGCTGATGGCGAGGTGGGCGGACTCCTTCATGATGTCCCCCAGCTGGCCAGTGAGAGTGAGCTGGCCTTCGCCATCCATCCGACTCGCCTCCACGAACATGATTTCTCCGCCTAGGGGAGTCCAAGCCAAGCCTATCGCCACTCCTGGCTGACTCAAACGCTGAGATACCTTGAAAGAGAAGAGAAAAATGATCGGAGTTAGGTCAGCAGGTGCCGAAGTATTTCCAGGCCGACTAATCATACTACTCAGCAGGAGTCTGCTTTTTCCACAAGAGGACTGAAGCCATTTACCTCAAAGTCATTATTACCTAACATGATTCTGAGTCACATTTACCACTTACTAGGTGGCTTTCTGCCAGAAGAAATACCTGCACTTTTCTTTAGCATTTATCAGAAGCAATTTTACCTTAAAATATATGTGAATAACTTTGATTCTTAAGAGCCGAATCTAGTTACATATGTCCTAGTTTTCAAGGAATGAACCCAATAGTTCTATTTAAGCATTTTTATTAGGCTGCATATTATATATACACTCCAGAACCTAACTTCATTACCTAAAGGTAATCATGAATTTGTTTCAGAAAGTAGAAACTCTCTTATTAGTACATTTAAGAAGTGTGAGCTCCAGAGGCCAAGTGTGAAGAAATTTATCACAAACCCTAGATTTTACTTCTCTGCCACTTACCTTTACTTTCTCTGTTATTGCTGCAGAGATACTATAAAATACCACTGGCCTATCCATGGCCTGGCTGCCATTTTAAATTGAACATGCTAATCACCTGAGATCATGAGCCTAGAGGTTAATGCATCCAAGTCATGAAAGCAAATAAAAAGTAACAGTTGAAAAACAGTAATATTAACTTTCACTGTACCCTTTGAATTTCCAAATTTCCTACCCCACGGAAGTTATTCATGTCAGAGGAACTGTGCAAAATATGTCAACCAAGCACTAATCCAAATATGAGATTTTTCTACTGAGAGGTACTGTTCTTACTGAGGAAGAGCGGAGTCTATAGCTTTAGTTTCTGGTTGCAAGGCTGGGTTGCTAATGCTTATTCCTTTTCCAAGGGGCTTGGATAGTGAAAATCCTGATTTTAAAATTTATTCTAAAATCGTGTGTGGCATCCATTGAAGCTACTGGGTGCTTATTTTCAGTAGTAAACATAATAGTCTATTTTAAAAATTTAGAGATTTGGAAGGCCAAACTCCAGCATCAATCAGTTGAGCTGATATAGCATGCATCACAGATCACACTTCCCTCTAGCCTTGGCACTTGCCCTGTTCTATAATGACTTCAGGAGAAAGACACAAAAGATCAACATGCAAAAGATTAGAATTAATTAACAAAACCACAAACTATTCATAGAACTGTTTACAAAGTTTGTTTTTTCTAATATAAAATCAATTCTGTATACCTGGACAATATCTAGTTCGATCTAGTTTGCATGGAAATTTTCCAGGGATTCCTGTTTTGTTTTTTTTTTGTTGTTGTTTCTTTTTGAGGTGGGGTCTTGCTATGCTGCCCACACCGATCTCAAACTCCTGGGCTCAAGTGATCCTCCTGCCTCAGCCTCCCCAATAGCGGAGACTACAGACACACACCACCACACCTGGCTCTAATTCCTGGTTTTTTTTTTTTTTTTTTTTTTTTTAACTACGTGATTCCTTTCTAGGGCTGGCTGAACTAATCCTAAAGAATTATCCTCAATATACTGAATCATGTTTAATTTAACATAAAGTCATTTGATATAATTTTGTTAGCTATACCATGAATAATCCCTTTCTTACATTTGAATCCTCAAAACGCATTGTCAGAATAATGCCAAAAGTATCCCAAAGAAGCAGTAGTAAGATTCTTGTTGATTACCATGTTGCTTCAAGAAACCAAGCCAGTTTTCCAACACTCCCCATCTGCTGGAGAGTCTTGGTACTTCGGGTAGAAGTAACAGGCAAATCGGTAACTGGAAAGTGTAGCGGTGTAGACAAGTGCATATAGCCAAACCAAAAGCACCCACGCTCACCATTCCCATTCTGACTCGACAGTAAGTGTTCTGATGTGAACTTGAAGTTGGGACTAATGACGAGCCTGTGTAACATCAACATACATGGGTGGGAGAACTGAAGTTACTATGAAACCTGGAATTTCTGTGATCAAGGCTAATGGTTATCTAAGAAGTGAAGAACTTTTAATTCGTAGACTTGGAGTCATATTTTTCCAGGGCACGTGCTCTGAAACTTTAACAATCAAAAGTACCCAGTTTCCATGTATTTCTCCTTCAGAAAAGATGGAGTGTAATTAAATATGAATTTAAAGGATACGATACATGCTTTCTTGCTTTTGAATGCAGGCAGTTTTTCAGCCATCTTAATCCCTTTACAAAGAACAATCTGTGTTTTATAGAAAATAAGTGACTCAACATGATTTCAAAACAATGTTTATCCACCAGGACTTTCCTATCATCTTCTGTTCCCATTACTGGTTTGTGGAACCATCAGTTATACCAGCTAAGACAGGCCTAGGCTTGAAGTTTAGAATGTTTTCATGTCAACGTGGCACATGCGTATCTCGAGTTCGTTTTTGTTGTTCAGTTTCCCACCTGTCCTATTACTGTGCTTTGGTTTCCTTATCTGTTAAATAATCTTGTTCAAAGAAATGGTCAATTTTTTCTGTAATAATTCTATCAATAAGGTCAATATGCAGATTGAGGAAGTATTTCAGATATTTAAGGAAAAAACTAAGAATAACAGAATGTCTTTTAATGTATGGGTTGCATTCCTAATACTTCAAGGACATCAGTTTTAATGAGCACTTGAGTATCGAATCATTGCCAGTTTCACATGCTCTTCCTTCTTGGTCAACTAAAAATTGTAATATTTGATTGAAACAGTTAATATGTGCAACTTTTTAGGACCCTTCCAAGCCTAGACCAGCATTAATGGACCCATCAGAGGGACCAAGATTTTACATTCATTCAGAAGTCCTTTACCAAGTATCCTGAGCCAGGTCATAGGGGCACGAACGTGGACACCCCCTGAAACTGACAGACTACGTGAGGACGGCAGACAAGGAACAGCTGTACTCCAGCGTGGGCTACACGAGGTATCCACAAAGTGCTTTTATTAATATCCACAGGGAGCCCTGAAGAGGCAAAGGTTGCTAAAATGCTGAGGGGTCACAGGAGAGGCTGAGTCGAGTCGTAACGAGAAGGGGCAGCAGGTAGCCGTGAAGGATGCTGTGGACCCTGTTTCCAGGGACAAGCTTGGTCCAATGCTGAATGCAAAACCTGAGCTGTCAAACTGCTGCGATACGTGTGCAGGTTTGTTCTGTAGTGATGCTTACGCTGTCAGTTGGTTTCTTTTATAGCTCATATAGCACTTTTTATGCTCCTGCCAGGGCTGTCACCGCAGAAGCTATCCATCTGGCAACCTCTTTATAAAGTCTTTGTACTGAGATCCTGAGCCTTGAATTCATGAGTATTTGATTTTTCTAGTTGTGGTTTGTTCAGTGGCATTCGGAGCGGGGAAGGGCAGACTCTGCTCCCCTTCGAGAGGGGCTGGCTCCACCACTGTCGTTTCTCAGAGCAGCATTCAGTCGCCCCAGTCTGGCCTGGTGCTTGCGCTGCGGGGAGCCGGCTGCTCTCTGACCCTTTAGGGCCTTTGCTGACGGGGCCCCAGACCAGACCTCGGTGCAGCACCAGCGCTGTCTTCAGCATGGAGACAGGCCAGGGCTCAGCGCGTTTAAGTGGAGAGGGATAGAGACATGATTTACCACCATGATTCTCTGGGCCATTTACTGTTTACACTCCTCACTTCTACCAGCTCATTTCATTTGCTTGAAAGGCAAGCTTGATGATGGAATCTCCTGGAATTCACCTTTGAATGCGTTCTACTCAGGATGCCTTTAAAAATCTGCACGTCTATCCTCTTCTTCCTTTTATTATTTTCTCAGGGCAGTAACCTTTAGATAAAGTCTTTTTATATACCAAAGCCAGAAGCCAGTATTGAGGCTTTTATATAAGGTGGGGAATTATGTAGAAACATGAATGGAGTCAGGAATAGTCCAATGACAGAATCCTCTATCCATCTAGGTATACTGGTCCTTTGCTGTTTTGGGGGTGCCTAATGTCCATTCTCCCTGCTAAAAGCAGCCTGACTCCTTTGGTGACCTACTCTTTTCATGTAAGCTTCAGGAGGCAGAAAACCCAGGATCTTGTCTCCCACTAGAGAGGACAAAAGCACAGCTAGAGAATGAGCTACTACTACCACCTACTTTAGAATAAGCCCACTTACTTAGATGGTTCCTCCTAAGAGCTGGAGGAAGTGTTCTAAGCCAAGCCTGCGTTACGGTAGCACAAGCAGCGTGAACCAAGTCCAGGCTGCCTGGGGACACCTGTACCCTCTCCTCTTCTTCTACACTCTATCTCCAATAGCACAGTAAAACCTTTTATTTTGCTTTTAAAAAGTGAGCTTAGCTGATCTTGTTTCTTTAGAAAACTTTACTGTATTTGAGAAGGTGACCTATGATACTGTTTCTAAATTTGAAATCTAGACTAAGTTCCTAGAGCCCATTTTTCAACCTGTTGAGAGAATTTCAAAGGGATGTAACTCATTAGTAAAAAGTGTGCCTTCTCAGCTTGCTTTCTTACTGCCTGTCTGCTAGGTCAGTATCATCTTTTGGTACTAATATATTTTTGCAGACTTATATTCAATGAAAGTAAAGAACAATAAAGGGTGGTATAAGGTTAGTAAATATGGACACAAAATTAGGATTTAAAAAAAACAAGGGTTTTTTTGGTGACTGGGAACAGGTCTGTTTGTTTTTAGGGGAGTATGGTAGTTGCAGGAACAAGTATTTGTTCATGTTTTTAGTATGTACTGGGCATTATGTTGAGTGCTTTGTACACATTAAGTCACCCAATTCTCTCGATGCTGTAATGGCACACATACATAATCACACCCACATAAGGGAGAAAGACATGAAACTCGAGGAGCTTGGGCTTATCACTTAGTGATTAGGCCTCCCTGCTGCTTTCAGATCTTATTCTTCCTCCCTTCTGGTAGGCCCCTGTTCATGGCAGCTGGCTTTACCATCTCTCTCCTCACTATCTTCTACATTCAGAGACTCTTCTCCTTCCTTATCCCCCTAACTCCTGCTGTCGTCCTGGGTGTCTTCAGCGAGCACATGATGCCCACCCAGAACGTGGCTTCTCAGTCCTTTAAACACCTCCTGGACCGAGTCAGACATACTCTTCCAGGTCCTTATCGCCAACAGAAACCATACTACCTCTAAATCTGAATTTCAAACACTCCCCTTCTTGACCTCCTGACCCTCTTTTCTTTTTTTTTTTTTTAAGACAGGCTCTGCTCTGTCACCCAGACTAGAGTGCAGAGGCATCATCATAGCTCACTGAAACCTCAAACTCCTGGGCTCGAGTGATCCTCCTGACTCAGCCTCCCACATAAGTTAGGACTATGGGCATATGCCACCATGCCCAGCTGAGTTTTCTATTTTTGTAGAGATGGGGTCTCACTGTGTTGCCCAGACTGGTCTCCACCTCCTGGCTCAAGTGATCCTCCCGCCTCAGCCTCCCAAAGCACTGGGATCACAGGCATGAGCCACCGCACCTGGACCCTGACCCTCATTTTCTTATCCTTCTAGCGCCCTTGTATTCATGCCATAAACTCTACCAGTTTCTCATTACATACCAGCTCTGTGCTAGCTTCGCTCCTCTCCTTGTTCAGCCAACATACTTTTGCTCCATCATCATAATCTTTTCTTTGTAAATAACTCAATATTCTCGTCCCTTTCTTCATAATACCCTACAAAGGGGGATCCTTTCTCTTATCACGAGCCATTTTGGACCCCATGACATCCCACTTTCCTGAAGACTTTGTTCCTATTGTACCACCTCTTCCTCGGCAACATCAGTCCTGCGGTCTACTGGATTATTCTTCTCAGCAGCTACTATCTGAAAACATTCTCCCTCTGCCGTCCACATTCCCTTCTCGCTGCCTCGTTTCTCTGCAGTCACTCACAGCCGAACTTCTGAATGCTTGCCTATTTCCTCGTAGCCCATTCTCTCTTCAGCATACTCCAAATCGACCATCCCCACTCCCTGAGAAATCTCTTTCAAGGTCAACGACCTCTATGCTTTCAAATTCAGTACACATTTTCCTGACCTTATCTTCTATGCTCTCGCCACAAACAGTAAACGCATTTTTATGTTCTCTCCTTCTTGAAATATTCTCTTGTTTCTATGGCAGCACAACATCTTTGTTTTCCTCTGCCCTAACTGCATGGTTCCTTCTTATTCTCTTTTCTTTTTTCCTGGCTTTTCTCTTTTCTGTTGGCTCCTCGGCCCCTCTATGTGATCGCTAAATGATGGTGTTCTTCAGGGCCTGCTCCAGCCTGCTTGCCCTTTCCTATGTACGCTTTTTTCTTAGATGATCTCGGTATTTCTGGGCTCCAAATAGCCTCTATTTTCTGACAAGTCTATGATTTCTATCTCCATCTTGGTTCTCCAAATGTCTCCACTCAGATGCCTCACAGATACTGCAAACCCAACGTGTTAGAAAGAGCTCTGTTTTCTTTGCAACATTCCCTCCCCCTCCCTCCCCGGTCTCCTCCATCTGAGTAGAGGGCACTACACATGTACCCTTCCTCAAATGTCATCCACCGGCATGTCGACCTCTACCTTTGTTCATCTGCCTCGCAAGTGTATCTCAGATACAGCCAGAGCAGCTACTCACTCAGTATCGCCCTGCTTGTTTTCTTTATAGCATCAACCTCAATTTGTAGGATTTGTTTGTCTATTTTTTCCCTGAAAGTAAGCTCCATGAAGGTAAAGATCACACCTTGCTTGTTTACTGCTGTGTTGCCAGAAGCACATCATATCCTTAATAAATAATTACTAAATGAATGAAACTCTTTCTAGAATAAATGACAGACCTTAGACTTTTACCTTCATGGAGAATACAGGCATTTTAACAAAAAAGGTATCTTACAACATCTTAGGAAGACCTCAACATTACTCCAATATTCCTAGTGGAATCCCTCTGTTCGGATTCTCTGCCTAGGCCAGCACAAAGAAGGGGACAGATAAGACTGGCCACTGTGAACTCCTTGCAAAGAACAGGGGACCTGCTCAGATGTACCTGCGCTGTGTTTCTCTAATGTAATATGCAGAGCGCAAGCTTTGGAGTCAGTCACGCCTGGAACCAATCTCGATTCTGGCATAAGTTCTGTATTCTCTCAAGTTATTTAAACATTCTAAGCCTGTTTCCTCATCTGCTATTGGAAAGACACCATGACTGAGGATTAAATGATACATTGTTCGTAGAGGGCCTTCCCCAGCGCCTGATAAGACGGATACAGACGTGGGAGTGGCCTAGAAGTCGAGCCCAACCTCTGCCATTCCGAACCAGAGCACTACTCGGTAAGAATAAAAATGAAACCTGATGTAAAGCAGATGCCTTTTGAAAAAACTGCCATGCATCACTGCCGCACTGTTGAGCAGGGAAAGGCAGGAATTTTCTTGGTCGACAGGGTATTGTAGAAGAGTCGAAAGAATACTGTACCTGGGAGTCAGCAGACCTGAGTTAGGACACTGACTCCACTAACCGCACCTTATGCCAATTTGCACAATTCATGTCATCTCCTTAAGCTTTTTCCCTGTGGTTAAAATGGAAGGCGCCTAGCACAGTGATGGCCCTCATGGGCAATAAAGAAAATTTTCATAAATCTTGATTTTATAGATGCAAATGCTGAGGCAGATTGTGGTTAAGTAATTTGGGGCTGACACTTATCAGACCACTTATAGTAGTGACAGAAACCTCAGGCCACAGGGTGAATTCTTTCAAGTGTGAAAAAGATGAACAAAATGTTCCAAACTCTCAGAAATCAGGTCTTCTATTCTAAGATGCTAGTTATAAAAGGCAAAACGGCTACTGGAGTCTTCCTTTCAGACTCATGTTGGTAAAAGTGTTCACACATAATAGCTCAGATGCTATGAGGAAAGTAAGTTAGTTTCTCCCGTGCTAACAAAGAAAGCTGTTAAGCAGTGTCTATAAAATTTCTCACTTCTATCCTTTTGGCTCTATCATTGCCAAGACCCAGGAATGGGAGCAATGCTTCCAAGCCCAACATCAGCAGAAACAGCTGGGAGAGAAGGGTGTATGCAACAGAAATATGCATCAATCGTTTGTTTTTACTTGTTGTTCTAGTTTAAATCCTCAAAGAACTGCTGGAATACACTTTTTCTGGAAAGCCTAGAGCAAAACACCATCAACCATGCAGGAGTCAGAACCTGTTTACACCTTCACTCACGAAATTATTGGATTCTCTCAGAACGAGAAAGCGGGTTTTGTTCACTTTCTTAACCAGCAAAGTTTTACTCAAGTTCTTTCAACACTTCAGAATTCAAATCTGTGATATTTTAAGAATTCAAATAACCAAAATAATGTCTCCGATTCTATTGTTCAAGTCCAGATTTACTGACGAGAGTAAACAAGATGAAAGAAAACAACAGGTAGCTTAAAACCTACAAACTGTTTATTTCTGGAATAAGATGAAAGTAGCTGAGAGCTTTGCAGAGCAGCTCATTAGCGTTAATGACCAGCTCAGAATTTAAGTAGATAAACACGATGGGTCTGGGGACTATTTTTCCTCCTCTTAGTTGTTAGGAACCTGAGGAAACCATGTCTACTGGTATGATTTCAAATTTTAGGTTATCATATGTATAATTTATCAGATTTATTTTCTGAAAATATTTTTTTCCTTAAATTGACAAGAAGGAGGTGAGGGCAAAGCTAAATTCAGTAGTATAACACAAACTTTTTCTAGTACCTGACTGATAAAAGCTCCTCTTAGCACCCTAGGAAATATTTCATAATGCCCTCAGCAGTTATATTCTAACCCTATTTCCATCAGCTGTCTCAACTCAGTCTGGGGCCTAGGTCCTTCTGCTGTGAGGTATAGTTGGCGGAAAAGATGAAAATAAGGCTAGACCTATACATGGATTTAACCCTAAAGAAACTATTAACAATGAAACAAGAGATTCCTGAAAGATGCCACCTCGGTCTGAACTAGCAGCAGTCTGAAGCTAAAGCTACGCTTATGTTTTCTGACATTTATCATGTCGATTCCCTAGCTCCTCCCCCAAGCCCTAGATAGCACAAAAAAATCCTTTGTTAAAGCACATATAGGAATATAGAATTTTTCTAAGGAGAAAAGTTGAGAGAAACTGGTCTTAAAATGGAACTGGATGATAAAGAATCAAATGAAACTGGGTTTCTAAAAGAGGATATCACCAGGGTCTCTGGCTCCCTGCAACAGTCATATTATCACATTAAGTACTAACATGCAGTATCATACAGAAAACAAGTTTCCAATCCTAAGACAAAATTCAGCCTCTGGAAACACCCAATTCTACTTCTCCCTTGATATATTAAGCAACCAAAAGAGTAAACTGGTGAGTATCAACAAAGAAATGAGAATGATCACCTCCATTTCATACATCGGGGGCCCAAGGATGTCTTTCAGAGCATGGAAATCAATCAAAATTGGCATTTCGGGTGGTAGGGCCAAGTCAGTAGTGTCATTGATAGATTCAGGCTTTGCATCTTCTAAGATGTGTTCTTTGCAACCTAAGAGAGAAAAAATTATTTAGAAGTTGTGATTTGCAGGTTTGACAATTCCTGAGCAGTAAATACCAAACAGAAGCATAGTGGACTTAATAGTTCAGTCCCTTTTATGCACTGAAAAAATTCGCGTTGTGTATCTGTGGAACACAGGTGGAAGAATTAGTCTTTCAAGAGCCCCTCCAGGGTGGTATTTCAATTGCCTTGTTCATTTTTTGTTTTGGAGACATGGTCTCACTCTGTTGGCTGGGCTAGAGTGCAGCGGCATTGTCATAGCTCACTGCAACCTCAAACTCGGGGGCTCAAGCGATCCTGCCTCAGCCTCCTGAGTATTAATAGTACTTTGTTCATTTACTTTTACTTGTTTATTATCTGTCTCCCCCATTAATGTGTAAGCACCAGGAGGGCAGTAACCTTGCCTGTCCTCTTTTTAACCATTATATTCTTAACTCAAGAACAATGCCTGGCACTATACAACTTATGACCCCTAGAGGCCAAATACTCAAGGGTCAAATGCAATAGATAACTTTGGACAATTCTCTGTTAGATCAACCTAACTTAGGGCTTGTGACAAACTTTTCAGTTCCCTCTTCAGGGAAGTTTGATCAGCTATCTCATTTTCTAATGGGCAACATGAACTTGGAAATGATAGAACCCATGTAAGCAATACCTCTTTTGTAAGCATATAGCTCAACTCTAAGGTTATCATTTTCCAATATAAATAAATATACTAATAATTCCCAGTGCCAGGGTAAGAGAACACAAAGCCTGGTTTGAAATCCCTGTAACAATGGACTATTTCCTTTACCTGCCTAAGAGCCCTGATTGGCTGATATCTTGTCGAAGTACTGACTCAGTCTGGTTTGGCCTAGACATACAGGGAGCAGGACCCAACTGATCTACCAGACCACCTTCTCTATCGGTCTTTGTAAGGCCAGTATGAATGTATACTTAGGAATGGAATTGCTGGATAATATTGTAGTTCTCTGTTTAACTTTTCAAAGAACTACCAAAACGTTTTCCACAGTGGCCGCACTTTTTGACATTCCTATTGGCGATACACAAGGGTCCCAATTTCTCCGCGTCCTTGCCAATGCTTGTTATTTATTTATTTATTTTTAATTACAGCCATCCTGAGTGTGAAGAAATATCTCTGTGGTTTTGAGTTACATTTCTCTTATGACTAATGATGCTGAGTATCTTCTCATGTGCTTGTTGGCCATCTGTGTATCTTCCTCCTTGGAGAAATGTCTATTCAAATCCCTTGCCAATTTTTTAACTAGGTTTTTTTTTTTTGTGATTGAATTGTAGGAGTTCTTTATATGTTCTGGATATCAATCCCTTATCAGATATATGTTTTGTAAGTATTTTCTCCCACTGTGTAGGGTTTTTTTCACTTTCTTAATAGTGTCCTTCGATGCATAAAAGTTTTTAATCTTGATGAAGTCCAATTTATTTATTCTTTTTTTTTTTTTGCTTTGTAGAGATAAGATCTCGCTCTGTTGCTGGTCTCAAACTCCTGCCTCAAGTGATCCTCCAGCCTTGGCCTCCCCGTGTTAGGATTACAGGTGTGAGTGACCGCAACTGGCTTATGTTTTCTTTTGCTGCCTGTGTTTTTGGTGTCATATCCATGAAACTATCAAATACGATGTCATGAAGATTTTCCCCAATGGTTTCTTCTAAGAGTTTTATAGTTTTAGCTCTTAAGTTTAGATCTTTGATCTACTTTTAGTGAATTTTTATATACAATGTAAGGAGAGAGTCCAAGTCCAACTTCATTCTTTTGCACGTGGATGTATCTAGTTTTCCCAGCTCCATTTGTTGAAAAGACTGTGCTTTCACCATTTAATGGTCTTGGCCCCTAGTTAAAAATCATTAACCGTATATATATTTATTTCTGGGCTCTCTAGTCTATTCTATTGGTCTATATTTCTGTCCTTATGCCAACACCATACTATTTTTTTTTTTTTTTTTTTTGAGACAGAGTCTCACTCTCTTGCCTGGTGTGAGTGCCATGGCGTCAGCCTAGCTCACAGCAACCTCAAACTCCTGGGCTCGAGCAATCCTACTGTCTCAGCCTCCCGAGTAGCTGGGACTACAGGCATGTGCCACCATGCCCAGCTGATTTTTTCTATATATATATTTTCAGCTGTCCAATTAATTTTTTTCTTTCTATTTTTGGTAGAGATGGGGTCTCGCTCTTGCTCAGGCTGGTCTCGAACTCCTGAGCTCAGAACGATCCGCCCACCTCGGCCTCCCAGAGGGCTAGGATTACAGGCGTGAGCCACCGCGCCCGGCCAACACCATACTATTTTAATTACTATAGCTCTGTATAATATCAAGTTTTTTTTTGTTTTTGTTTTTTTTGAGTCAGAGTCTTGCTCTCTTGCCTGGGCTAGAGTGCCGTGGTATCAGCCTAGCTCACAGCAACCTCAAACTCCTGAGCTCAAGTGATCCTCCTGCCTCAGCCTCCTGACTAGCTAGGACTACAGGCACGTGCCACCACTCCTGGCTCGTTTTTTCTATTTTTAGTTATCTGGCTAATTTCTTTCTATTTTTAGTAGAGACGGTGTCTCACTCTTGCTGTGGCTGGTCTTGAACTCCTGACCTCAAGTGATCCTCCCACCTCGGCCTCCCAGAGTGCCAGGATTACAGGTGCGAGCCACCGCGCCCATGGCCCTCAAGTTTTTTTTGAGATATCTTGCTCTGTTGCCTGTGGGTAGAGTTCCGTGGTGTCACTGTAGCTCACTGCAACCTCAGACTCCTGGGCTCACCTCTTGCCTCAGCCTCCTGAGTAGCTGGGAATACAGGTGTATGCCACCACGTCCAGCTAATTTTTCTATTTTCAGTAGAGATGGGGTCTCACTCTTTCTCAGGCTGGTCTTGAACTCCTGAGCTTGAGCAATCCTCCAGCCTCAGCTACCCACAGTGCTAGGATTACAGGTGTGAGCCACTGCGCCCGGCCTGTAGCAAGTTTTGAAGTCAGAAAGTATAGAGTCCTCTGTTTTGTTCTTCTTTTTCAAGATTGTTTTGGCTATTCCGTGCCCCTTGCAACTCAGTGAGAATTTGAAAATCAGCCTTTTCATTTCTATGAAAAAGGATGTTAGAATTTTGGAAGGGATTGCATTCAATCTGTAGATCACTTTGAGCAATATTGATATCATACAATATTAAGTCTTCCTATCCATGAACATGGGATATCTTTATACTTACTTAGGTCTTCCTTAAATTTATTTCTAGCATTGTTTTGTAGTTCTTAGCATACAAGTCTTATACCTCCTTGGTTAGAGTTATTCCTGGAAGTCAATTATTTTAGATGCTATTGTAAATGGAATTGCATTCTTAATTTCCTTTTCGATTGTTCATGTCCTTAACCTCTTTAAGCTTCCATTTCCTCATCTGAAATGAGGAAAACAGTAACCACATTTCAAATAGTTCTTCTAGGGATAATGGATATAGAATATAGAGATAATGAAAGCATAGATTAGCTACTGAGTTAGACCTGGAGCCTGTCTCTCTATGTTAGAATCTTAACTCTGACATTTGCTAGCTATGAACCTTCGGCAAGTTATTTGATTTTCTGAGCCTCGGTTTTCTCATCTGCAAAATGGACCTAAAAACAATACCTATCTCATAAGGTCATTTGAGGATTAAATGAGTAAATATATGTAAAATGCTTAGACTAGAGTCTAGCACATAGTAGGAACTTTGTAAAGGACAATTACTTTTCCTGTCGGAATTGTCACAACAGCCTACTAATTTGGTTTCTCTGCTTACTTTTCCTACCATCCATTTTATTTACTACTTGTAAATGAATCTTTCTAAATCCCAGCTCTAACTATATCACTTGTAGACTTAAACATCTTTGTAAGTTTTCCTCACAAATTAAGCAAATTTCTAATGCCTGAAAGTTGAATTGAAGATCCACCACAACATAGTGCCAAATTACCTTTCTATTTAATAATCCTAGCTCCCACTACTCTGGAATGCTTTAGTCTGAAGGAATAACCACTGCCTAAACAGTAATTCAACTAACATTTATGGAGCATAACTTTGAGTAAGAAACAGGGCCCCCAAAATAAATAATCTGATTAAAAATGGGCAAAAAACCTGAATAGACATTTCTCAAAAAAGACATACAAATGGCCAACAGGTATACAAAAACATCACTAATCATCAGGAAAATGCACATCAAAACCACATGAGACATCACCTCACACCTGTTAGAATGACTATTATCAAAAAGACAAAACAAAACAAAAAACAAATGTTTGCACAAATGTGGAGAAAGAGGGATTCTAATACACTGTTTGTTGGTAGGGATGTAAGTTAGTACTGCCATTATGGAAAACAGTATGGAGGTTCCTCAAAAAATTAAAAATAGAACTACCATATGATCCAGCAATTCCACTCCTGGGTATATAATGTATATCCAAAGGAAATGAAATCAGTACATTGAAGCGACATCTGCACTCCCATGTTTATTGTAGCACTATCCACAACAGCCAAGACACGGATTCATCATATCCATCATCAGTGGATGAATGGGTAAAGAAGATGTAGTACATATACACAACAAATACTATTCAGCCATAAAAAAGAGTGAAATCCCATCAGTTGTAGCAACATGGCTAAATCTTAAGTACATTATGTTAAGTGAAATAAGCCAGGACAGAAAGACAATACTGCATGCTCTCACTGGCATGTGGAATCTAAAGAAGTTGATCTCATGAGAAAGTAGAATAGTCCTTACCAAAGGCTGGCCAGGGAGGGAGGAAGGGGGGATAGGCAGAGTTTCGTAAGTGGGTGCAAATCCACAGTTAGACAGCAGGAATAATTTCTGGTGTTCTACTGCACAGTAGGATGACTATTGTTAACAATATTGTATATTTCAAAATAGCTAGAAGAGAGGATTATAAATGTTCTTACCACAAAGAGATGACAAATGTAGGAGGTAATGGATATGCTAAACATCCTGAATTGGTTTTTATACAATGTATACATATATTGAAACATCACACCATACCCCATAAATATGTACAATTCTTATGTGTTAATTTAGGAAAAGGAAGAAATGGGGCCCTGGTTTCCTTATCTGTAAAATGAAAGACTATGTGAACTCTGTCCTTTCCATACCATTAACCATGCCTTATACAAAATAGGTAATCAATTATGTTCTCTTGAATTAGACTGAATTTGGGCTAAGTAATTCTTAAATTTTAATAGAATCTGTGAACAAATGAGAAATCACCAAAATACTTACTTCAATTTGCCAAAAAATTACTAAGTTTTTAATGCTGATTTTGTCAAGTAAACATTTTTAATCAGTGAAAATTAATTATGTAACAAAATTATTTCTGAATGATTAAAAGTTTTTCTTGAAGGTTGAATCCCATCACACTGGGTCCCTGAATTGTATAACAGGAGCAAAATGGAACTTGGAGATTGGTGTGCTTGTGTCAGGGTGTAGGAGGTGTGTTACTGAGTATATAAACAGCTAGTTGGCAGAGAGGTCATATGTGAATGAGGGGGAATATTGTTTACATCTCAGCTCTTTAGCATACATGGGTATACGTGGATTCAGATCCTATTTAAGCATGGAGAGAAAGATGTATGGCTGCAATTACACAAATAAGTACGTTTTTTTAACCAAGCCTACTTTAAAAAGGGAGATGAGTTGCTGAGATTTTAAATGTCTTTGTTATTTTGCCAAATAGTATAAAGTATGTTCCTCAAACCTAAATTGACATGGATATAATGCATCTGACAACCTTCTCATGGGAAGGCAGAAAGGGGAAAACAAAGTATCTGTTAAAAAAAAAAAATCAGAAAAACCTGAATATTCCAACTGTATAATTTGTGCTGTCAGTTTCAGGTTAATCTTTTCCAGAAAACTGTCTTCCCAGCCAGAGGAGTGTGCTAAATGCAACTGAGATTCAAGTTACTGACCAGGGCTGCCAAGGCATTTGGGACTGCATATTTTCAATCTTTTTTTTTTTTTTTTTTTAAGGAACTACCTACAATGGAGAAATCTGTGGATCAAATGCCCAGAAAAGCTATTCTAGCAGTAAATTCTTTATTTTCTTTCTGTCAATATTTTCTTCATATTTTGGGGACAGCAATACAACCCTAACATTACCAAAAACATTTTCTTTCAAGTTCACCTACTAAACATTTCTACATAATAACCATTGAGACACAGATGAAAGTTATGACTGAGTCATTTTTTAATTTTAGTGGCAATTATCTATTCATGAAAATAAAGAACAAAAACAATATCTACAAAAAATTTTTCCATTCAAATGAATTTAGAGATGTAAGCAAATGGCCTTTTTGTCTTAATTTACTAAAAGCAATTTTAAAGAGGTATAATATATATTAAATGTAATAAATAAAACAAATTTCTCAATGGTCAATTCAGTGCCTCCACAGACTTTAAAAAACAGCACTTATCCAACTTTTAAAATTATCTGTTTATATATCCGCCTCCTCCAATAGACTACACATTTATTTTTTTCTTTTTCTTTTTCACCCTTGCTGTCCTGAGGTTAGAAGACTACACATTTATTAAGAGTTCTCTTAAATCAGCTACCCAGAATCCAGTTTAGAACCTGGCATATAGTAAGTACAGTCATGTGCTGCATAACAACGTTTCGGTCAATGACAGACCACATACAGGATGGTGATCCCATAAGATCATAATGGAGCTGAGAAATTCCTATCTGCTAGCTATATCATAGCTGTTGTGAAGCTGCAGTGCCCAGCATATTCACGTCTGTGGTGACGCTGGTGTCAGCAAACCCACTGCATTGCCAGCCCTACAAAAGTACGGCACAGACAGTTAATAATAAGCGACTATGTTACAGTTTATATATTTAGTATGCTATACTTTTTAAAAACATTAAAAACATTTTTTAGAGATTGCATCTATGTTGTACAGGCTGGCCTCAAACTCCGGGGCTCAAGCAATCCTCCTGCCTTAGCCTCCTCCCAAGTAGTTGGGACTACAGGCATGCGCCACTGCACCCATCTATATATGATGTTTATCATTATTCCAGAGCGTACTCCTTCTACTCACTTAAAAAAAAAAGTTAACTGCAAAACAGCCTCAGGAAGGTTTTCGAGGAGGCATTCCAGAAGAAAGCGCTGGCATCATAAAGGACATAGCTCCATGTGTGTTAGTGCCCCTGAAGACTTCCCAGTGGGACACCGAGTGGAGGCGGAAGACAGTGACGCCGAAGGTCCTGACCCCGTGCAGGCCTAGGCCAACGTGTGTTTATGTCTTAGTTTTGCTTTTTAAAATAACGCTGTAGTGGGGCTTGCTGGCTGAGTCGCCAATGTGTCTTTTTTTAACAAAAAAGTTTAAAAAGTTAAAAAAAATTTTTTTTTAAATAGAAAAATGCTTATACAATAAGGATACAAAGATAGAAAATACTTTTGTACAGCTGAACAATGTGTTAAACTGTTATTACAGAAGAGTCAAAAAGTTAAAAAAAGTTTATAAAGTAAAAAGGTGACAGTAAGCTAAGGTTAGTGTATTACTGAAGAAAAGCTAAAAAAAATAAATTTAGTGTAAGCTAATAAAGGTACAGTGTTTTCAAAGTCTGCAGTAGTGTGTGGTAATGTCCTAGGCCTTTGCGTTCACTCGCTACTCCCTAACTTACCCGGAGTAAGTTCCAGTCCTGCAAGCTTCATTTATGATAAGTGCCCTAGACAGATATACCACTTTTCATCTCTCATACCTCATTTTTACTGTATCTTTTCTATGTTTACATATGTTTAGAGACACAACTATTTACTATTGTGTTACAATTGCCTACGGTATTCAGTACAGTAACATGCTGTAAGGTTTGTAGTCTAGGAACAATAGGCTATGCCACATAGTCCAGGTGTGTAGTAGGATACACACCATCTAGGTTTGTGTAAGCTCACTCTACGATGTTCACACGTCAACGAAATCATCTAAAGACGCATTTCTTAGAATGCATCCTCACCAAGTGACACATGACTGTATTCAGTAAATGCTAGCTGACTAACTGATTGAATGAATTGGTATGTATAAGAGCCCAAAACATAGAATCCTATCTTTAGTACCAGACAAGAAAATTTGCACCAGTTTCTCAACAGGTTTTATGTATTAATAAATCTCATTTCCTATGTTGGAGATTCAGAAAATATTCTTGGACAGTTATTTGGATTAGTAGTTAAAATGTGAAGACCATGTGAAACATCTTAGAAAAACCCATTGCTTTAGTACTCTTATAACTTAAAAACGCTGGTTTTGACAATGTATAACAATGACAACCAAAGGCCACTGTATTTTCCTACATGATTTATTAAATGGAACAATGACTTTATAATTATTTGGCAATATTTTATTTTCCTGTCCCAAAATAGAATTTAAATAACAAATGTTTCGCTCCTATCATACATAATTAGGGTTTTTCCTTCATTGCAGCTTCCTTTTCTTCTGTATAGGCAAACAAATCTCTCTTAACCCTGGACACTATTGATGAGGGAAGAATCAATGAATCAGTGTAAATGTCAGACTTAGAAAAGAATCTTTAATATTGGCAGTGTATATACCAATATGATACTTTTCCCTCAACATTAGAACATCGCCTGAGTTTAGATGTTTGGCTACAACACACTGCCTAATATCCTTGCCAAATGCAAAGGATTTAGCATAGAAAGTTTTAATCTCTAGATTCAATTTTTGAAAGAATAATCTTGCTCTGTTTACAAAATCCAATTAGCTCTAGCAGAACGCTGCAAAACCCCAGTGTTTAGTACCAGCAAGTCAGAATACCTTGAGGACTGAAACTCTTGTCTCTGAAATCTGTATTCTCAACAGTAACCTCCATTCCTTTGACAATTACAAATTTTTATTTGTCCTGAGCCACTAATACAATCAAAGGAAAGGTAAGTATGAACAGGATGAAGTAAGACTTTAAACACTGATAGTGCAAAACTAAATTCAAACTTCTAAGCCCTATCTGTGCAACTTGGGTGTTTAATAAAGAAATAAGCTCAAGTTTGATGGATATTCAACAGCAGAAACTTCAATATTGGTTTAGAAAAATCCCTCTGACAATAAACAGAAAACTTCAAAGCTGTGCTGCCTAAAGATTAGGAAAATGTAGATCAATTTTAATTCAGCCCCCATAACAACAGTAAACTGTGACGTGTCACACTGTGCTATAAGATCTCATACCATCAGACCCAGGCATTTCTTTAGAAACTAAAAATCTTACTTGTAAGTATTACAACAATCCAAAATAAACAGCCAAAGCATCTGGTCTCTAGTTTTTGGGTTCACAGGCACACACACAAATTACTCTCTCTTTATTGTTCTAAATCCAACCAGAAAGGAAGAAACAGGACTTAGGTTAAAATGCCTGAGGACTTTTATATGTAACTGGAATCAAGTAATAGGAAACTTCTCCACTATCTTCACTTTATTAAAAACAGCTAACAAAGTTTTTATGTCCAAAAACAAGAACATCAACAAAATCCACATTAAAAGCTGACAAATAAAGGTATTTTTAATTGCTGCAGAAAAATCATTCATTTGGGGTCTTATTAGGCTTTCTTCCCCTGAAGACCCACACGACAGAGAGTAATATAACTATTCCTAATTGTTTCCACAGTACTGAAATTTCTACTTTCTTTTTTTTTTTTTTTTTTGAGACACAGTCCCACTCCATTGCCTGGGGCGAGTGCCGTGGCATCAGCCTAACTCACAGCAACCTCAAACACCCGGGCTCAAGCAATCCTACTGTCTCAGCCTCCCGAGTAGCTGGGACTACAGGCATGCGCCACCATGCCCAGCTAATTTTTTCTATATATATTTTTAGCTGTCCAATTAATTTCTTTCTATTTTTGGTAGAGACGGGGTCTCACTCTTGCTCAGGCTGGTCTCGAACTCCTGAGCTCAGAACGATCTGCCCGCCTCGGCCTCCCAGAGTGCTAGGATTACAGGCGTGAGCCACCGCACCCAGCCTTGAAATTTCTACTTTCTATTAACAATCCAAACCATAGGTTTTCCTTAGAACTCTAAACAAACTATTCCAACTCTGGGAAATGGGAACTGTATTAACAGAAATGAAATGTATAAAAACCTTTAAAATGGGCAAAAAAAAAAAAAAAATCTGTGAGAGCTGTCCTTCAGGATGGCTCCAAATATCCGATCCCTGTCTCCTGACACTCACGTCCTTATGAAGGCAGTGGCCTCTCCCATTGCACCGGGGTCAGTCTGTGTGAGCAATAGAATAAATATGGCAACAGTGATGGTTATAAAAGATTGCAGCTTCTGTCCTGGGCTCTGTCTCCCCCACACCCCTCTTCTCTCACATATCATTCCTTCTGGGAAAAGCCAGCTGCCATGTCCCAAGCCTTGGAAGACACACATGTGGTAAGAAACTGAAGACTCTGGCCAGCAGTTAGTCAGGAACTGTGGTCAGCAAACAGCCATGTAAGTGAGCTTGGGAGCAGATTCTTCTGGAGCTGAGCTTCCAGCTGGCCAACAGCTTGGCTACAACCCTCACGAGAGGTCTTGAGCTAGAGCTGCTACTCACTTACGCTGCTCCGAGATTCTGCACACACAGAAACTGTGAGACAATAAATGTCTGTTAAATGCTTAGGTCTGCTAAATTCTGGGGTAATTTGTTACACAGCAATGGAAAACTAAAGAGACAGACCCTGTAACAAACAGAAGACTATTCCAAGAAGACAAAGGCAGGAACTTGTCAGTAAGTTACACAAAGCACAGAAGTTACTTTCTAAAAACATTATATACAGTATTTTCCATTAATATAAGAAACACATTCATGGCAGTAGACAAGAGAATGGCTATGCATCAGATTTGGAGAAGACTAGTCAAAAAAAAAAAAACGGAACCTGTTTTGGTTAGGAAGGAGCCACACTTAAAACGCCGGGTTAGGGCTGGAGAAGTCAGTGGCAGGAAGCCACAACAAAGAACTCTGAAAGCAGCCTAAGGGAAGACTCTGAGAAAGGCCATGGGAAGAGGAGCTGGCCCAGACTGAGAGCGGGATGGAAGGGGCTGAAGCGCAACAACGCCGGCGGCCGGAGCAGACACAAACCCGCCAGCACGGGGCTCTCCCCCATGGCATTTTGACCCCTGGGCACTGGGAATACTTGCTTAAGTCAAAGGACATCTCTCTGCCCCACATACCACATTCTTGCCAGGAGGTGAAGATGTGGTGAACTGGGAGAATTAAAGTCAACGAATGAGGAGAACTAGTGCTGTAAAATGAAAATCTTTTATTTTGATGCATTTTTTATTGGAGTTGTCTGAAAAGAATCTACCAAGGAATTAAGGATATGCTATCTACCTTCTTCCACTACATTAAGCTGATTTCACTGACCTACATGCCTGTAGCCCCAGCTACTCAGGAGGCTAAGGCAAGACCCTACCTCTTAAAAAAAAAAGAAAGAAATTGTCACAGGGTAGGATTGATTTGTGGTCTAGCCAGCCCAATCTTGTGGTCAGCAGGGGGCTCAGAGGTCTGTCATGAGAGGATACACCTGTCTTCACCGACATCAAGTCTTATTGCTATGACTCACACCACACAACCACTAGTCCTTTTTCCAATTTATAGCTTCTATTTTCCTAGGTACTGGGAAATAGCCAAGTTTGTAATGACATTCTGTTAACTGAGTCAAACAGACAAAGCATAGTGTTTATTGAGGAATAGTGTGAGGGGATTTATGAATCAAATCGGGGACAAACTAGATGGCTACTGAAGATCCTATTCAAACAAGATTTTATGATAGTAAATTATATGAAAAGTGGGGGCCTAAAGCTATAAAACAAAGGCTTTATTTCTTATTAGTTTTTTTTCCTCTTACTTTGGGATAAGGAGAATTCAGTATCACCATAATTCATAATGGACAGAGTATGTGCTATATTTAGAATCATGAAATTATTTACTCAAAAGTAACTCTGAGAATTAAAGGTTGTCAAAGCAACTGGGACTTCACTGGCAAAATCCCAGGGAAAAGGAAACCAGAAAGAAGAACTAAAAAATCTGCACTCAAATCCCCCTCAAGCTGTTGACTAAGTTATTTTAGGTTAAGCATTTCCAAGAAGCCCAGGAGAAGAGAACAGCTGGGAGGCTAACGACTTCATTGGTCTTTCGGTTGAGAACTCGGAAGGATCATGTCCTAGAAGTAAGGGTCATGCCCCAAGGAATAAGAACCACATCCTGGGCGTACCACATCCTAGAAGTTAATACCGTATCCCAGGAATAAGGCCCAAACTGAAATAGACCAGTGCTAACAAAGCCTAAAGCTGAGCCTTGACAGGATCAAAGGATCTGTCGATGCTTTAGCTACCTGTCAGAAGAAAATGTAACCCTTTCTGAAGGATGATAATAGCTAGAGCCTTTATATTTTTTATCCACAATGTTTAGCATCCAGTGAAAAATACAAGAAATGCTAAAAAACAGAACAAATGACTAAAAACCAAGAAAAAAACCAGGTAATAGAAACAGACTCATAGGTGAATCAGAGAATACTCTATTCAGTGTTCAGATAGGGACTTTAAACACCATGATTAGTATGTCCAAGAAGAGAGGAAAAGACGGATTAACTTGATGAAAAGAGAGATTTCTTTTTTTTTTTCCCTTTTTTTTTTAAGAGGAGGTCAAGAGAAGATTTCAATAGAGAATCTAATGGAGTCTCTCTATTTATATATCTGTATACACACACACAAAATGTCAATCTACTGGAGTCTCTCTCTTTATACATACACACATGCACACACATACGATATATGTAAATCTACTGGAGTCTCTCATACATATATATACATATAAATAATCAAATGGACGTTACATAAGAAAAAAATACAACATGGAATTAAGAATTCCCTAGGTTTAACAGCAGCCTGGAAATTGCAGAAGAAAGCAATAAACTGGAACAGAGGGTAGCAGAAAATATCCAAACCGAATTAGAGAGAAAAATTAAAGAAAAAAAGAGAACAGAGGACAAGAGAGTTACAAGGTCTCTTCTCAAAATCCTAGAAGAATGGAAAGAATGTTTGAAGAGATAATGGCCAAATTTTTTTCTAAAACTAATCAAATTCACAAAGGTCAATGCTAGTCTGAATGTTTGTCCCCTTCAAAACACATGTTGAAATTTAACTGCCATTTCTCACTGTGCATGGAATGTGTAAGAAAAAAAAAAATTTAAGTGCCATTGTAACAGCATTAAGTGGTAGGACCTTTAAGAGGTGATTAGGCCATGAAGGTTCGACCCTCATAGGTGGGATTAATGTCCTTAGTGAGTTCGGGCTCTCTTTTCTCTCTCTTTGGTCGTCTGCCATTTGATGACACAGCAAGAAGGCAGAGGCCAGCACCTTGATGTTGGACTTCTCGGGCTCCAGACCTGTGAGCCAGTAAATTTCCATTCATTATAAATTACCCGGTCTGTGGTGTCCTGTTACAGCAGCAAATCCCGAGGTGAATAAACAAACAAAATCATACCTAGCCACATGATAGTTTGTCCAACTTGTCTGATAAAAGTGTTTATTGGAGAATGTTGAGAAGGCATTTATGAATCAAATCAGGGCAAATTAGACAGTTTCTGAGAATTCTGCTGAACTGAGATTTTATAATAGTCAATTAGACGATGAGGGGTGACCTAAAGCTACAAAACAAAGACTATTTCACCTGGTAATTTCTTCCTAGGCTTTTCTTCTGCTCACTTTGTCTATTATCACTATTCCTATTTACCATTTTCTAGGAGGTCCTAGATAGTGCATTAGGGAAGAAATGAAATAAAAGGTATAATGTTTGGAAAGGAAGAAGTAAAAACTGACATTTGCATTTCTGATGATAGGAGGGTATATGTAGAAAATCTGAAAGAATCTATAAATAATTAGAATTAATAAGTCAACCTGGCAAATTTGTTGAATACAGGTCAATATAATATTCCTATGTCCTAGCAACAAAAAAATTAGAAAATTTAAAAAACGCTATTTATAACAATATACACACACAGATCAAATACACAGAAATATATTTAAAGAAAAAATACATATGGTGGCACCTGCTTGTAGTCCCAGCTACTTAGGAGACTGAGGCGAGAGGATCGCTTGAGCCCAGGAGTTCAAGGCTGCAGTGCACTATGATCGCGCCTGTGAAGAGCCACTGCACACCAGCCTGGGCAACATAGCAAGACCTTGTCTCAAAATACAAAGAAACAAATAAATAAATAATAAAACAAGGAAAAATATGTAAAAGTGTGCCACTGAAAGCTATTAAAATATTAAAAAATTTATTTAAGATGACTTAAATGAGGCTAGTCATGAATTAGAAGACTTAATAATATCAATTGGCAACTGATATTATCCCCAAGTAGATTTATAGATTGAATGCAATCACAATAAAAATATCAGAAGGTTTTATTTATTTACTTATTTATTGGTAGAAATTGACAAGCTGATTTTTAAAACTTACATGGATACTTGAGGGATCTATAATAGCCAAGGAAATCTTGAAGAAGAACAAAGCTGGTAGACTTAAACTACCAGATACCAAGATTATCTGAGATACAGTAATTCTTGAAACTACGTATGATGCTGCCACTGGAGATTTTATCCCAGACCCAAAGTACCATTTGCTTAATATAAGTTAGCTAATTTAATTCATTTTTCCCATAAGTGTATATCTGAGATCTCCATAACATCTACAGTATTTAAGTGATATTTAAAAAGCTTCTTTATAATGACACCTAACACATTTTATGAATGACTGTTAAATCTGTATTAATTTTGTCTTTTTCTTTCTAACCAATTTTTCAGGTGACTTCTATGAGAATAATCAAAAACCAGTATCTACTGAGGTTCTTTCAGTTTAATGCAGCTTCCCTAATAAATATTATATTGCTCAAAAATAAAGTGAGCATGCTTCATATGGAAACCTTATAAGGACTGATTATAGTATGAATCCTCCTTTGCTGAGGATAATTTTTGAGAAGTCTTACTAGATATTAATTGTACATATACGGTACCTGAATACTTGAACAAATGGATGTTTGCTTAACTCTTTACAAAGAAACACCCAAGTATGAAAAACTGAACACACAGAACATTTGTCTCTTGGCTAAAGGCAGGAAAAAAGCACAATAAAACTTCGGTCACGTAATTGAACTTTTCCCTCAACCCAACTAATACCTCAGAAAGGTCAAGGGCAATTCAGAAAACACTAACATGCAGAAAAACATAGGAAGTCTTGCTTTTAAAGAAATAATTCTCATAGTTTATAGGTAGGTAACCGAAACCATAAATATTCCTCCTCTAACATAGATCAGTTATAAATCTCATCTCCCTTTAAAACTCCTTGAATATTATTTGGTCTATTTAACTGCCAGTTAAGACCCCACAAATACAAAGATAACTGTTCACAGACCAGTGCTTCTGGGCTTATTTCCAGAAAGTTTGCTTGATACACTAGAGGTTTCTCCCTGTTTTGAAGCTTGTGGCCTAAAATTACTTTTCTTCCTGGCAGTAACTCCAGGATTATTTTTAACATTAAAAAAAAACCTCCCACACTGCATTACTTGGAATTTCTAAAACTGTTTTGCTTTATACTCTAACTTTAAATAATTCATTTTTTAATGAGAAACTTTCATTACTAAGCTCCATTTGACTTTGTGGCATGAAAATCTAATGTAGACACTTCTTTAGAAATTTTTCTTTTGGCTTGGTTAGGACCATGAACACCAATCTGGGATACCTTATAATTATTCTACTAAAATCCGAACAACAGTCGTTTACAGTAACTAAAGGATATCTTACAATATTAGAATGAATTTGGAGGGCATATCTGTGCCTCTATTAAGACTACAACCAAAATTAACCTTAAGAGATAAATATTTATCCTAATTATTGATTCATCTGGATGTCCTTGGTAATATCTTAACTACCCAAATCTGCTTAACTACGCTATCTTTTAGGAGATGCTCTGTGAATTAAAGAAGGATTTAAATTAAAAAAAAAAACAACAATAAATGCTACCATGAAAAACTGTTATGTTCTCATAAAGTTCACAAGCTGTGAACAAGTCCTTGAATATTTGTGTTTTATTCTTAAATTGCTAATATGATCACAGATATTATTAGAAATATGCTAATGGATGTATGTATAAATGTTAAGCAATGTGTAACTATAGAACTTTTTCCTTGACACTGAATCCCTCTGAATGTATTATTATAAATTCTAAAATATACCATTTAAATCTTAAACAAAATTTTCAAAATGTGTTAACTAGACAAATTTATTTCATCCTCTATCTTTCTATTATATCAGAGGCAAGAACAAAGAGACGTAGCCTCAGTTGCTTGAGGCCACAGCACAAAGTAGATCTAGGGTTACCTTTAGAGAGCTCAGTTCTCTATTGTCACTATCAGCTACATCAGTGATTTCCATTCTTGACAGGTACTTGATCCTAGGGCACTTTTTAAAAATTCAGATTTCTGTCCGGGGGCAGTGGCTCACCCCTGTAATCCTAGCACTCTGGGAGGCCAAGGTGGGAGGATCACTTGAGCTCAGGAGTTCAAGACCAGACTGAGCTAGAGCGAGACCCCATCTCTACTAAAAATAGAAAGAAATTAACTGGACAACTAAAAATATATAGAAAAAATTAGCCAGGCATGGTGGCACATGACTGTAGTCCCAGCTACTCAGGAGGCTGAGGCAGGAGAATCGCTTGAGCTCAGGAGTTGGACGTTGCTGTGAGCTAGGCTGATGCCACCACACTCTAGCCCAGGCAACAGAGTGAGACTCTGTCTCAAAAAAAAAAAAAAAAAAAAAATTCAGATTTCTACTAGTGGTAGTTTGAAATGTATTTATCTCTATACTTTCTCTCCAAATCCTAATAAAACGGCAATTAAAAAATTAAAAAAGGTATAAACCCACAAGAATAAAAAGAATGAGAAAGAAGACAACAGCTGACAAAAGATGCTGACAAAATTTTAGAAAACAGAAAGCAGACAGAAAAAAGTAAGAATAACTTAGCAGGCTTGAGAAAGCAGAAACCTCAATGTCTGTAGGGTTGAGAGTGGAGGATCAACAATGGCAAGTTGGTTTCAGCCATAAAATCCTACAAAAGCTCAGGAATTCAAGGACCACTGAAAGTGTGGGTGAAGAGCAGGACTGAAAACAAAGTTTTAAAGCCTGGATAAGAAACAGAGCTCCTTATCCCCACCCCGACTCCACATTATGAAGGCACTGCCACTTCAACAGAAGATGGGAGGTTTACTCTCGAGGGAAAACGAACCAGTGAGGTTCCAGGCACATGCAGGGAAGGGGTGAAGCATCATACTAGAACCCGGAGGATTACGTGAGTGTCTACTCTTTGACGCCATTGCTGTCAGTTAAATGTGCTGTGCTCAGCAACAGAAAGAAAAACAAGGAAGATATTTAACTGCAACTGTTCCACCAACCCTACCACTAATTATGGTTTTTTAATCATATTCACCCAACTCCTTTCTGGAAAGAGCAACAGAAATGGTGGAACATCTAATAAATCTCTACTATGAAAGAAATTTTCAGTTCCCTACTACTCAAGTCATCTTTGTTAAAGCAGGTTTTGGCAAACTGCATAACAGCACGGTATGATGAACTGAGACCTTACAGCTCTGGGGCAAGAAGTTAAAACATTTTAACTGGGTATCAAAGGCAATGTTCACATTTGATTAATTCCAGTAACAGAATCCTCCTTGTGTCACCAACTTTACAATTTTTTTTTAAGAAGAAATAATGTGTTACATTTAATTGTGTACCTAAAAAGAAAATGTGTGAGAAAAACAACTTATTACATGTGGAGCTACTGTAGGGTACAAAGATCTGCCCTTGCAGTACTTGGACAGCTTGGATTTTTTTACTGTTGTAACAACTTTTCATGTTATAAATTATTCAAAGACTTAACAACTGTCTGAATCAGAGAGAAGTAAGAGAACCCATACATAAACTGGAAAAGTTACTACATCCTGAAAGCATTAATAATGAGTATTATTCCAGTTAAAACTCTGCTATTTGTAAAAGAGAATCTTCTTGATAAAAATATATCAAACATTAAGCTATTACTTATTGGATGCATTTACCAGTGGAATAGCACGTGCTACTGCTCCAAGGACTTCCCAAGTCCATCCCTCCACACCCAACTTTACTTTGCCATTCACTCCGAGCCAGCAGGCCTTGGGCACCAAGACAAGGTCACGCACCTTCTCCCTCAGTCGCATCCGAACGGTCCAACTTGGCTTCCTTATGTTGTCCTTCTGCCACCTTCACAGCAACGGCTCGGCAAATGGCCCCAAATTTTCTATCCAAAGAACGAACCCCTGCCTCTCTGGTATACCTGTCATCAAAACAAATATTTGATTTTTGGCTAAATACCACTTGTACTGACAGAAGTAATATAATTAACATTTAAAAGTTCCCTTTCGTGAGTATGAACTTCTCCACACTTAAAACTTCTCATTAAAGTATTGTTATTTCTTAAATATTCAGACATATTTTCAGCCACAACTATTTCCTTTATACATATAATCTTGGACTATTCCCCTATACCTAAAAATGAATCCTTGATTGTTTAATTTATATTGCCAAAGTAAATTTGGTAGCACATAAAACAACATTTACTCCTTAATGATATGTTTCAGAGTTCTTTAAAAATTTGTCAATTTAAGAAAATTCTAGATAGATTTATTGTACTTGAAATACTGCTGAAAGAATCAGGAAACTGCACTCTTTGTTGAACTAAATAAAAAATGAATCTGAGACAGAAATCTGGTTTTTATTATTAATAGGAACTGTGCTAATCACCTCCATTCAGTGTATTTTTATTGTGAAGATTTCCAAAGGAAGAAAGTATCCTAAGTAATGCAAGCACTGTGATGTTGTGAAAAAGATTCTACATGTGGTTAAGCAGATCTTCTTAAAAAACATTTATGTTAGAATCAAATTCCGTAAGTCATTCCATAAACCATTATACAGTGCAACCGCCGTTTCTGTCCACCCGGCTTCGGATGGGCTTGCATGGGCAGCATCAAACAGGGAATGCGGTTTTATCTGAAAAACTGGATTTGATTAGGCAGTCAGACATATACAGTGGATTTTAGGGAAGCAGATTTTAAATGTTCTGAGAAAAGACAGATAAAAGGTCTTAGCTAAATACTCTCAAGTAAAACTCATTTCAATCAAAGGCATCAAAGGATATAAAACAAAGTCCATATTATTAATATATGACTGCATACAATTTCAGTAAGAAAATAGAGAGGCATCTTAAAAATAAATCAGCATTTAAAAATAAAACCAAAAACCCAATGTAGCTTCCTAGACAACTATTGGATCAGTGCACGTTAAAGGGTCTGGAAAAAAGATGACAGCAAAGGCAGAGGAAACTCACGAACACGCCACGAACATGCAGAGATGGAGCCAGGAAGTTCAGAATGAATTGGAGCGTGCCAAAAACAGTAAGGACAACAACAAAAAATATTCTTTTAAAAATGTGTTTAGAATAATAATGGGCTAGGAAGTAATGCAGACAGTATACAATTAACAGTTGGCCAAACAAAGTAGACATACCAGTCCCTATCTGCTATCTTTAAACTGAAAAGGGAAGAATCACCAGGGTCAAATAAGAATTGGTTGATGTTTCTCACAATAACGTGAACATAAAAATGCTATAAATGCTGACTTTCAGAGGACATAAAACTAATGTATTTGATGATAATTAAGATAAAATAATCAATTTGCTGGTAGATGAAACTAACAATAACATATATATAATTACAAACTTCGACATTTGGGCTTTAAAAAATTCAACTCTGTAAATGTAGAATGGGACATACCTAGCTTACCATTAAAATTCATTAAAAAGGCAAGAGAATAATCTTTAAACAGCTAAGAATCTAGGCCGGGCGTGGTGGCTCGCGCCTGTAATCCTAGCACTCTGAGAGGCCCAGGTGGGTGGATCGCTCAAGGTCAGGAGTTCAAGACCAGCCTGAGCAAGAGCGAGACCCCATCTCTACTAAAAGTAGAAAGAAATTATCTGGACAACTAAAAATATATATCGAAAAAATTAGCTGGGCATGGTGGTGCGTGCCTGTAGTCCCAGCTACTCAGGAGGCTGAGGCAGGAGGATCACTTGAGCCCAGGAGTTTGAGGTTGCTGTGAGCTAGGCTGACGCCACGGCACTCTAGCCCGGGCAACAGAGCCAGAGTCTGTCTCAAAAAAAAAAAAAAAAGGTAAGAATCTAGAGATACAGTCATAAAATAATAAAGTCAGAGTAAGAAAAGCTTGGTCTTCCTGGTATACCAGAACTGTTTAGGTTACAACTGAAATACTGTGTTCCATTCTGGGTGTCTCACTTTAAAATGCATGTTGATACAGGATCCATCAGAAAACAAATCAGGAAGGTGAAAAGTCTTAAAACCACGCCAAGAGGAATGGTAAAGAGAATAGGAATTTTTAGCTTGGAAAAGAGAACATTTATGGGGTACAGACCTGACAATATATATATTTTTTAATGTCAGAAGGACTTCACAGGAAAGAATTATACTTAGATTCCAGGTGCCCCCACATGGCAGAAGTAGAAAATTATAGGAAAGTGAATATAAATAATATCTTTGTAACAATTAGAGTCATTCACCAAGAGTTAGTTAGCATTAAGCATCCTGGGACCGGATGTATTTGAGTAGGCTATTAACACTGGGAGTTGAGAAAGACATTAAGGGTCTATAACCATGAAATACTCCAAAAGATGAAAAACTCAAAAACTGATACTCTATGTCCTAAATTTGGTAATTCACTAAATACCAAAAATGTGCCTGGAGTAGCATATACTAATATTTGCGCTGTTTTTTTTTTTTTGGTTTTTTCTTTTTTTTTTAAGAAACGGGTCTTGCTCTGTGGCCTAGGCTACAGTGCAGTGGTGCAATCATAGCTCACTGCAGCCTTGAACTTTTGGGCTCAAGCGATCCTCCTGCTTAAGCCTCCCAAGCAGC
This sequence comes from Indri indri, assembly GCA_004363605.1. Lineage (NCBI taxonomy): Eukaryota > Metazoa > Chordata > Mammalia > Primates > Indriidae > Indri > Indri indri. The sequence goes on along the minus strand of RJWJ010001647.1, from coordinate 54,220 downwards.
TGGAACTGCAGGCGCATACCACCACACCCAGCTAATTGTTCTTACTTTTTTGGAGACAGTGTCTGACTATATTGCCCAGGCTGGTCTTGAACTCCTTGGCCTCAGCCTCAGCCTCCAAACTTGCTGGGAATAAAGGCGTGAGCCACCATGCCCAGCTAATTGTGTTATTTATTTTATTTTATTTTTTTTTTGAGACAGAGTCTCACTCTGTTGTCCAGGCTAGAGTGCCGTGGCATCAGCCTAGCTCACAGCAACCTCAAACTCCTGGGCTCAAGCGATCCTCCTGCTTCAGCCTCCCGAGTAGCTGGGACTACAGGCATGCGCCACCATGCCCGATTAATTTTTTCTGTATGTTTTTTAGTTGTCCAGCTAATTTCTTTCTATTTTTCTGCAGAGACAAGATCTTGGTCTTGCTCAGGCTGTTCTTGGAACTCCTGAGCTCAAACGATCTGTCCAACTCGGCCTCCCAGAGTGCTAGGATTACAGGCGTGAGTCACCGTGCCCCGCCTAATTGTGTAAAAAACAATTATCAAAATGAACAAAACTGCTAAGAGATTTCCTAATGTCCATAGCTTTTGAGACCTGATGTTGTGATTTAACAAGTATATAAAAGAAATAGTTCTCCAGGCAACAATCAGGAAATACAAATAATCATTACTCTTCAGAATCATTACTACTAAGATTCAGATAAGCTATGACTTTTTCTCCATCACTCATATTTTACAGATGCAGAAGTTTTCAAAAAGGCTGAATGACTTGTTGAAAGTTACCCAAAGGCATCATGGGTGTTATACAGAATAATGGTATTCCTGGAAGACTTCAGCACATAAATCACCTGATTTACTTCTCCTGACATTATCCACACAGTACATCACAAAACAAGAAAAGGAACCCCCAGATCAGATTTAGTTACTGTCTTGTATATCAATCTAAATAGACCCATAGGAAGGCTGGCATAGATCAAAAGACAGTCTGACTGGCCAAACTCTTAAGTCAAAGTTAAAAATGGAGAGATTCTTTACATCTCTTGAAAATCAGTAGTGACTACAGAAGTGCATGGCAGATTGAGGTACCTTCCTGGATGATGCAATGCACCGTAATACTGAGCCAGGAAGACTATAAGAGGCTGTGTACAGGGTACATTTTCCATTCAAACAAGGCATCTATAAATCAGAATAAGCAATACTCTACTCAGATCATTTATGCACTGTTTGCTACAGGCTTAAGCACGTGGTAGTAAACTTAGGAAAGCACATTCCCAATTGTTCCCACGTTAATTCTAAAAATCAGAACTCAGATTTAAAAATCAGATTTTTAAAATCCTTCAGCCAGAGAGAAGAAAAGAAAATCTTAATAACCTAAAACAGATATCTGAAAGTAGCATCTCACCTCTTAAGAGAATTCAACAACTTTGAAGATCCTGGGCATAAAAAGTGTCTCTGTATTTTTCATGTTTGGTTTTTAATTTATCAAATTAATCCCTTATATTGCTATTGTGGCAAAGCAGAAATTCTGGCTTTAGCTATAAAGATATTCTAAATGCTTCCTGTGTGAATTTCTGCATTTTTGCCTAATGCAGAGCGCTGTGTAAATCAATATTTACGGTAGTGTTTGCTGAGAAGTTGTTGGAGAACAAGAAATAGATGCTATGCGATGCCAGTAAAATAATCCCCTTTTCAGACTCAAATATTAATAAAGCCTCAGGATGGCCAACTAACCTGGTGATGATGTCCAGAGTAGTACCCTGAGGGATCTGAATCTGTTGCGGAGTCAGCCCATGTTGTTCCAGTTGCTTTGGGATCAAGTGTCTATGGGCAATCTCTATCTTCTCCTCTTGTGTGTACCCTGGAAAAGCAGCCATCTTGTGTTGTCATTATTTACATGACTCCCACAACGCCATGCTTTTTAAAATGAATCAAGTACAGATTCAATGGATTTAAGTATTACATCAACTAAAACTATAATCATGATAAATAAATTTAATCTGAATCAATAATTGTTAAAATTTCCAACTTTTTCATAAACAACAAGCGTTTACTAAGTGCAGTGTTTGAAAGTCTTTTGATTAAATGATACATCTCTCAAAGAGAAAAAATTTCAGTCAAACCTTAGAGTTAATTATCTCCTTATCCTCAAATTTTAAATAAAATTTTAAATCCTCTAAAATTTTAAATAAGAAAATAAAGGTATCCCTTTTCTTTAGCATATTTGATACATACTTGAAAAAACTCACACACACACACACACACACACACACACACACACACACACGCACGCACACACGCACACACTTCAATTAAATAAGCAGTGGGTTCCAAGGGAAGGGCGCCAAAGGAGCTATTTTCAGAACTATGACTATACATTTTACTAACAAAGCAAAACCTAAGATGTCCCCATAAAAGTGTTTTCCTTTCACGTTTATATATTTATTTATAAATAAATATATAAAATACAGTATATTTAAAAGACTTTATGTTCTTATTTAATAGGCTCCATGAGTATAGATTTACCTTGTTTTAAAATTCTGCAAGACAAAATTCTACCTAAACTAATGCCCCCTTTCTGTTTAACAAGCAAAAATTAAAAATATGAATTGATAATGCATCTTTTGAATGGAAAGAAGAGGTTAAAAAACAGCAGAAAAGCTAGAGGATGGGATGACCAAATCTGCCAAAGGAAGAAGGTGGCATTGTATGTCCACTTTTGTGGCAGCTGTTCTGATTACTTCACTTTACTTCAGTGTATCTTATGGATTTTCTGTCATAATTTGGCATTTCCAGGCAGTTAAATCTCATTACTTATTTATTTTAGTCTTATAAATACAGGCGAGCAACTTTTCACTTCACCATATTTTAAAACTAAATATACAAACCTGCAGGGCTTGCAGATAATTAAGAAACCTAATTATTATTCACTTAGTAAAAATGTATTTCAGATTAACAGGAAAAATACATTTAGATTCTACTCAATTTTCACTTTTAAAAATACCCAGTGACATTTGATCTCTTCTAGGGAAAAACAATTCTGAACAATTAAAATAAGGTGAAAATACTAGAACTTATTTAGTGTTAGTAACTGAAGGACTTTATTTTGTACACTCCAGTGAAGAAGACATAAAAAATATGGCAAGTACTTGACAGATCCAACTAAAAAAGAAGAGAATTTAAAAGCATCATACGCTTTTATATAAAACTGAGGCCAGATTTGATAAGCAGAAAGTTTATTCTTTAGGAAACCACCTCTTAGGATAAGTAAATGATTACACAACATTTTCCAGAGAGAGATGGTGAAGACTTAAAAATCTGACAGACAGGAAGCTAAACTAACCATGTGAAGATCTATATTTCGTTTTTAGACACCTACTTTGAAGAAATAAATTACTTTTTATCTGTAATTTTAGAAATTGTTTCAAAGAAGAATGTCTTATTTTCCACAAAGTGATCATTCTTTAATGCTAAATCAAATTTGAAATTGTTGTCAAAATTTATTCTTGACGTCTTACAGAACATACACAGTCATGTGTTGCATAAGGACATTTCATCAACAACAGACTGCATATATGGTGGTCCCATAACATTATAATGGAGCTGAAAAATTCCAATCACCTAGAGACCATGTAGCCATGGTAACACTGCAGCAAAGCATTACTCATGTGTTTGTGGTGCTGCCAGTTGTATAAACTTATAGCACACACAATTATGTACAGCACATAATACTTGATACGGACTTTGTAACTGGTTTACATATGTACTATACTTTTTTATCATTATTTTAGAGTACTCTCCCTCTACTTAGTAAATAAAATAGTTAAGTGTAAAACAGCCTCAGGCAGGTCCTTCAGGAGGTCTTCCAGAAGAAGGCATTGTTATCGCAGGAGATGACAGCTCCATGTATGTTGTTGCTCCTGAAGACCTTTCAGTGGGACAAGACGTGGAGGTGGAAGAAAGTGATATTGAAGATCCCGAACCTGTGTAGGTCTAGGCTAATGGATACTTGTGTCTTAGTTTTTAACAAAAAAGTTTAAGAAGTTAAAAAAATTAAAAAGTTTATGAAGCAAAAACGTTAGAGTAAGCTAATGTTAGCTTACTACTGAAGAAAAATTTTTAAATAAATTTAGTGTAGGCTAAGTGTGTATAAAGTCTACAGTAGTGTACAGTAATGTCCTCGGCCTTCACATTCACTCACCACTCGCTCACCGACTCAACCAGAGCAACTTTCAGTCTTGCAAGCTCCATTCATAAATGCCCTACACAGATGTACCAATTTTTACTTAGATCGTATTTGTACTGTATCTTTTCTGTTTAGATATGTTAAGAGACACAACTACCTACCATTGTGTTACAACTGCCTACAGTATTCAGTACAGTAATATGCTGTACAGGTTTGTAGCCTAGAGCAACAGGCTATACCATCTAGGTTTTTGTAAGTTCAGTCTACGATGTCTATACAATGATGAACGTGCCTAAAGATGCATTTCTCAGAACGCAGCCTTGTCGTTAGGTGACAATGACTGTATTCTTGCCATGGTTAAAACAAATAAAACTTTGCTGTTTCAGACTTTGAAGCTATGTAAAAGCTGAATTATACACCTCACTCAGAATTTTTGAAGACTGTATGTCAGTAAATGAACAACTTCACTCAAAACTCCACAGCATGACCCATTTCAAAGAGTTATGCTCGGAAAGGCAAGATATATCAAATAATCATTTTATTTAAGAATCAAGTACCTGGAACCTGAATGATCTCCATTCTGTCCAACAAGGCAGCCGGGATAGTAGCAGTGGTGTTGGCAGTAGCTATAAAAAGAACTTGGGAAAGGTCAAAGGCCACATTTAGATAATGATCTGTGAAGTTGTGGTTTTGCTCAGGATCTAACACCTACGGGAGAACAAAAAACAAACGAATTTAGTAGTTTCAATAGAAAGCTGTATAAATTAAACCAGGTTAGCAAGGTCGACATTTCTGCTCAATATAATTTGAGAAACACAGGGATAACACTAATACCTGAGCATTATTCTTTGCATTTGCCATATTCTAAACACTTATTCAAAAAAACAAAACATATTCAATATCAAAATTTCTTAACACAGGCCAGGCGCAGTGGCTCTTGCCGATAATCCCAGCGGTTTTGGAGGCTGAGGTGGGAGGATGGCTTGAGGCCAGTAATTCGAGACCAGCCTGGGCAACAGACCAAGACCCCCACCTCTAAAAAAAATAAGAAAAATTAGCAGGACACAGTGATGTCTGCCTATAGTCCCAGATACCCCAGAGGCTGAGGCAGGAGGACTGCCTGAGCCCAGGAGTTCAAGGCTATAGCGAGTTATGATAGGGCCACTGCACCCCAGCCTGGACGACAGAGCAAAACCCGTCTCTAAAAAACATATATAAATAAATAAAATTTCTGAAAACACATAAAAGCACAAATAAGCAAAAATTATACTTTCAAGCTTTGTTCTTAAAACTATTTATTAATCCATTCATGGCCATAATAAGTTACCAATCCTGCAAGAACCCATCTCCCTCTTGGTAACACACCCTACATTAACTGCTATGAGAATATAAATATATTCTTAGATAACAGGTAAAATAATAATCAGTATATTCCTCCTGAAACATTATTGGAAAGTCTGGCATAAATTCTTTAACTGAAAGGGGAATTCCAAATAAGAGTAAACTAGTAGAAATTACTATACTACTATATTCTGACATAGCACAGCAAAACATTCACTTTTTAAAAATGCCTTAAAGCAAAACCTTGCTGCTTATAAAACATCAATAGCTCTTAAAAATTAGATACTTAGATACATTAGATAATTTACCAGTTAGATTCTTAAAGTGAGCAACTGTGTATTAAAGAGACTATGTCTTCTTTAGGTTATTGCTCAAATGCTTTAAAAGTTGTAGGCACTGATTGCTAAGAGGCCTACATAGGTCTTTAAATAAGGCACCAAGGGCCTTCTACATGTTCTAAACCTTAAACATATTACTACTTCCACTTACACCAGATTACTAAAAATAGGGTTGATATACGTCATCAAAAAGGGAACAAAACGACTAAAATACTTAACAATCGCCATTTTACTATATAAGCAGCTTTTCCTACTAATTCTCTTTCTACGGTTCTACATATTTTTAAAAATATACAGAAGTCAGTCTTAATTCAAGGCCCTTTACATATAATCTCGAATTTTGTTTGAATATTATGATGTTTTGAAAAAAAAAAAACAAAAAACCATTTTTTTTTCCCCTTTTCTATTTTTGAGACAGAGTCTCGCTCTGTTGCCCAGGCTAGAGTGCCATGGTGTCAGCCTAGCTCACAGCAACCTCAAACTCCTGGGCTCAAGCAATCCTCCTGCCTCAGCCGCCTGAGGCTGAGGTGAACTACAGGTGTGTACCACGACACTTGGCTAATTTTTCTATTTTTAGTAGAGACAGCGTCTCGCTCTTACTCAGGCTGGTCTCGAACTCCTGAACTCAAGCGATCCTCCTGTCTTGGCCTCCCAGAGTGCTAGGGTTACAGGCATGAGCCACCATGCCCGGCCAGAAAAAAACAAATCTTGAATTTTGTTAAACATTAATTATTACTGGAAACTCATTGTTTATCTAGAATACAATTTCCAGAAAGCTCTAATTTTGTATTGTCACAGGACTTAATAATGTTTAATGTTATAAAAAATAAGGTACTTCCAAGTCATCAAAGAAAACTAATTATGGCCAGCATAGAATTGGTTAAAAGTAATCCTTCTGTCTACCAATTATCTAAAAGTTGTTAATCTATACACAGAAAATGTAGCAATTTTAGTTAAAACCATTATCTAGTGACAAAAACTCTCTCCTTTGACCAAAACTTTAGTCAGGCTCCTCTGAGTCCTCTGCTCAAGGAGGCCCAACCTTGGGCCTACCTCTCTGTCTTTACAAAATCCACTCTGAGCAAGAATCTTGCTAAGTCAGACTGGTATCTGCCCTCAGCCCCACCCTCAGGATCTTACCACCCTGGTCTGCCTTCAGCAAGAGCTCTGTTGCGTCGTTCTAGTGAGAACCTCCTTACCGCTGATGTTTCCTCTTAGAAACTTTCCCCTACTGACCCCCAGTGCTCCCCACTACCGTGAGATCCCACTATAGCTGTTCTTATACCTCTTTGAATACAGTCATCCTGACCGTCTTTAATAAGTGCCATGTATAACTTTTTCTTTAACTGTAGTTAAGGAAAAATCTATTCTTTAATGGCTCTAATTAAATTTAATGCATATATATTGGATATGTTTTAGAATTGGCTGTCAGACCTTTAGTTGAAGTAATTTCTTTCTCTTAAAACTTTAAGACGCTGGATTTTTAAAAAGCAGGAAAACTAATAAAGCAATGTTTCTGCACTATGAATGAGGTCTTCTAAAGTGCACTGCTTAGGTTATCAGGAGAAAAAATTAGTGATGCCTGTCAGACAAAAACTTTAGACAAATTTAAGAGTTTCACTGAGCAAAGAATGATTTGCGAATCAGGCGGCCCCCAGAACCAAAACAGTTTTAGAGTGACTACGGGCTGCCACATGGCTGGACCATATTTATGGACAGAAAAAGGAAAGTGACACACAGAAAACAGAAGTAGGTACAGAAATAGCTGGGTTGAGTACAGCTGGGCGTTTGTCTTATTTGAACACGGTTTCAACAGTTGGTCGCCTGTGATTGGCCAAAACACTGTGACTGGTACAAGAGCAGGTTAGTCTGGTCAGACATCAAGTTAGTTACAGTTCACTATGTATGGAGAAACCTTTAGGCCGAACTTAAGGTATGCATGGAGGTGGCTTCAGGCTAAACTTAACATGCTCGGTTTGCCTGACTCCATCTTTTACTCAGCAAAACATGAAAAGATATGCAGAATCTAAACAGCATCAGAAATACTGATCAATATTCAGCCAGAAAAGAAGAATTTCCAGTAATCACCACTCAGATGAAGCCTCAAGGCAAACTGGTGAGTCCACAGAGGGACAAAAATTACAGTAAGAACTCTGTAGCCATTAAACCTCTGCTTCTTACCCCTAACATCAGAGCCAGGATCCAATGCCCAACTCGCCCACATACAGGGCCTACTTTCAAGAATGATTAGAGCTGTTTTTCCTCTCTTCTCCCCAATTAAAATGTTTTTCTATATGAATACCAGGGCTGTAATTCCTAGCTAAAGAGTATGAGTGGGAATGGAAATAGCTCTGATGTGACACTTTATTCCCAGGGACGTGAAGTCAGAGGTGAGATAAACTGGGGGGAGGCATACACACTGCGAACTGCTCAACAATAATTCCTGACAAGGTAACAACTACAGATGTTTGCAGGCAATGCAAGAATATACTACTCGTTACAGATGACTGGGTAACTGTCATTTTTAGGTGTGCTAATATGGTTGTGTTTTCTAAATGTCTACACCTTTTAGAGATAGAAACTGTAATATTTATGAAAAGATATGATGTCTGGAATTGGCTTCAAAATAATCAGGGGTGGGGTAAAGGAGAATGGGAAGGAATAGATGAAACAAGATATTAAAGTTGGGTGATGAGTTTATAGGATTCATCATACTATTTTCTCTACTTTCATTATGGCTGAAATTTTCCATAAAAGAAAGTAAAAATACAGATAAAATAACTAAAATCAGCTCTGGAAGCCATATACAATTATAATAATACTATTGTGATATTGAAGAATATATATTTGGTGTTCATCCCTTTGTTTCCTGGCATACAACTCCTAAAATTCTTGGAATAAATGTCATTCTGTATGCTAATGATTGACTGGTGGCTGGCAGCCCCTTACACAGTTTCGGGATGGGGGCCAGTCACAGGAAAGATCAAGGCATGATTAGAGGGTTTGGCCCTCTCCCCTGCCCCCAACCTCTGGGGGTCGAGCTGATCACCAACGGCCAACGATCTAATCAGACATGTGTATGTAATGGAGCCTCCATAAAACCTAAAAGGACTGAGGTAAGGGGCTTCCAGGAAGGTGAACAAGAACACATCCACGTGCTGGGAGACTGGTGTACTCCAATTCCATGGGGACGGAAGCTCCTGTGCTGTTCATTTGTGTCCTTTAAAATATTCTTTATAATAAATTAGTAAATGTAAGTAAATTGCTTCTCTGAGTTCTGTGATCTGCTTTAGCAAATTAATTGAACCTGAACAGGGGTTTGTGGGAACCTCAATTTATAGCTGTTTGGTCACAAGTTCTAGAAGCCTGGACTTGCAACTGGCATCTGAAGTGGCGCAGTCTCGTGGGACTGAGCTCTAAACCTGTAGGAAGTGACGCTGCCTCCAGGTAGTGTCAGAACTGAGTTGAGGATACACAGCTGATGTCCACTGCTGAAGGACTGCTTGTTTAGTGTGTGGGGAAAACCCCTGCGCACCTGGTGTCAGAAGCATTCTGTGTTCTAAGAATTTAGAAGGAGAAACTGAGTTTCTTTTGCCTCTATAACCTTAACTACAGAAATTACATCAGCGATAAGGACAAATGAGAAAAATGTTCAAGACACAGAAGAAAAAGGCAACAGAGCCGTGTAGAGATACATATAGGAAAATTAAGAGATTCAATTCATAGCTAATTGATATAACTAAAGAGGTTTCAACAAATTAAAACAGGGAATAACTAAAGAAATAACCAAATACTCTAGAAAACTTGACACTGTAGATTGAAAGCTTTAGACTCCTGTGCAATAAAAAAGGACAGAATGTTATTGGAATAACACCTATAGAATGTTCATGCAGAATTATCACTAGTTTAAGATATTTTTAAATCTTGAATATATCAAATATATATAACACACATAAGATCTGAAGCACAACAACAAAACAAGCACCTGTGAACCTGCTATACAACTGTCATGACATTTGTTTATCTATTTAGACCAGTGGTCACAAAAGCGGAAAATGATCCATCAAAGTGCAAATAGAAAATATTATTTATATTCATCTTTATCTATAAATACCAGAAAGAAATTAGCTTTTTAAATATTTAATATACAAAATGGAATCGATGCCCTCACTTGGGACATACATCACGCATGTGAGATACGCTAAGAGTAGAAATTCCATAATGAGAGGGGCTGACTGTGGTGCCCTCGCTCATATGCCGTCACTGTGACCACAGCGCACTGCAGTCCTGGTGTGCCTGACCAAACGTTTTTATGTATCATATACGGATGAATGGAGTGGTTTAAAAAGATTCCTGCAAAATATCATTAAAGATAATACAGGCAAAGGCATAAACAACAAAAAAATTGATAGAGTTGACACTTTTATTTCTAGAATAAAGATTTGATAGCCATATTATGAAGTAAAAAGTTATCTAATTAGAACACATTGCTTTCACTAAAAATATAATTACCTTATCTCTTAAAATTGATTCTGTGTGTATTATATAAAGTACAAAATATTAGTATACTGGTACATATATATCCTTTATTATATGCTGAATTGTACCCCTCAAAATTCGTATGTGGAAGCCCTAACCCCCTATCTGACTGTAGTTGGAAACAGAGCCTTTACGAAGGTAATTAGGGTTACATGGGGGTCCTCATTCATTATGACTGGTGTCTTTACAAGAAGCGGAAGACCGCAGGGACGCACTCACACAGAAGGAAGGCCATATGAGGAAACAGTGGTAAGGCAGCCATCTGTAAGCTGAGGAGAGAGGCCTCAGGAAAAAAACCAAACCTGTTGACACTCTGATCTTGCTTGGACTTCTAGCCTCCAAAGCTATGAGAAAATAAATTTCTGCTTTTGTTTGTTTTTTAAAGCTACCCAGTCTGTGGTATTTTATTACAGCTGCCTTAGCAGACTACAACATCCGTATTTTACATATATATTAATATACTATATTTACATATATATGGGAATATATTTTCAAAAATATTTTGTCAATGGAGTATATGAACAAAATGTGGAGGTTACCAGTGCGAACAACAAAGAAGCCTTCTGAAATATAAAAGAAAAGAACTCAAATACAGCCCACACACAAATCTTTGAAAAAAGTAACCTAAAGATATATTCCAGCTGAACAAGGGATAAAATAAAAGAATCAGAAGGAAGTACTGAAGTCATGTAAGCACAAAATTAAAACTAAATGTGGGAGGAAGCACTTCTAGAAAGGCAGAGTAAGGAACTCTGAAAATCTGCTCTTTCAGAAAAGCAATGAGAGCACTGGCGAAAATTGTCAAAATCAACTTTTTCAGAATGCTACATATTAACTTGCAACAATCTGAGAGTGCTTATTCAAGAAAAATAGCTGAATCTTGATGAACAGAACAAGCTTTGTGGTATTTTAACTTGACTCTCATCCCCTTCTCCCAAGTTCACAGTATCCTTGAACACCCATAGTCTCACAACCACAGTAGCTATGAAAACCAATAGCCTAGCAAGCACTAGGGGGAAGAATAGGATTAGAGCTCCTAAAACCTCCACCCCCAGAGAACTGTCACTATTTGTCCAGTCTGGCAGTTCCTTAGAGGAGCTCCATATCTTTATTTGACCTAACTCAGAGAACACTCCGTGACAACGGCTTTATCACCATTTGTCACAAACAAACAGTAGCAATTGTTTAGCACTGCAGCTGTCTGAGGCAGTGATACTAGTTGGGACTAATAAAAGGCTGATCAATTTCTGTGTCTGCCTGAAAGTCTGAAAAATTAAAAAAAAACCCAAAAACAAAAAAACGGTGATCAAAAAATTTAAAAGGGAAAACTAGAGAATGAGATATTCATGAGGAGGGAGGGCTTTATATCCCTGAGAATCTAGAAGGCCATGTGAATGTGCAGGGCTCTTAAGCATGACCAGAAAGTATCTGAGAAGGCCCTAAAAGCTCATCTCCGGCAGACACTGAGGCTCTACAAAAACAGGAAGTGAAGGCTAAGGCAGAGTTGTAAAGTATCTGCCCAAGTGTTAAACAACAAAAGCAAAAACAACAAACCATTAAGGGTAGGGTATTCTGATTTTATTTATAAATATATGCAATGTGTGTGTGTGTATATATATGTATGTATGTATGTTTTTGGTTTTTTTTCTAAGACACAAGGTCCTGCTATGTTGCCCAAGCTGGACTCAAACTCCTGGACTCAAGCAATTCTCGTGCCTCAGCTTCCTGAGTAGCTAGGAATACAGGTGTGCACTACGGTGCCCAACTTCTAATTGTACTATTTAAATATAATTATAATACTGTTTCGACAAAGAAATTATGAGACATACAAAGAAATACAAAAGTATGGCCTAAACACAATTAAAAAAAAAAAAGCAGTCAATGGAAACCATCCCTGAGGAAGCCCAGATGTTGGACTTCTTAGATAAACATTTTAAATCAGCTATTACAAACATGATGAAAACACTAATGCTATAATGTGGATGAATTCTGAGGATACTATGTGAAGAAACATAATCCAGTTATAAAAAGATAAATACTGTATGATTCCACTTATATGAGGTACAGAGTAGTCACTCACAGAAACAGGTAAAAGTATGGCAGTTGCCAGGGGCTGAGGGAGGGAGAAATAGGTAAATGCTGTTTAACAGGTATACAGCTTCAGTTTCACAAGATGAAAAAGTTCTGGAAATCGGCTGCAAAAAAATGTGAATAATGCTATTGAACTATATACTTAAAAATGGTAAAGATGGCAATTTTTATATGTATTTTACTACAATTAAGAAAATTAAAGGAAATCATGTCTAAAGAATTACAGTATTACAGTATAAGAACGATGCTCCTGACAAAGAAAATCTTGAGAGAGAAAAATAATAAAGAAGAAGAAAACAGAAATTTTGGGGTTGAAAAGTATAGTAAATTGAATGAAAAATTTACTAGAGGGGCTAAGCAACAATTTCAGCTGGTAGAAGAAACAATCAGCAAACTTGACAATAGGTCAGTTGAGATTATCCAATCTGAAAGACAGAAAGAAAGAGAGATACAAAAAAAAAAAGTGAACAGTATTTCAGAGACCCAAGGGATGCCAGAAAGAGTAACAACATACCTTAATGGGAGTCCCAGAAGCAGAGAAAAAGGCATATTTGAAAAATAATGACCAAATACTTCTCAAATTTGATAACAAACATTAATCCACACATCTAAGAAGTTCAAACAAGTGCTAAGTAAACTCAGAGAGTCACACTTAGACACATCATAGTCAATCTGTCAGAAGTCAAAGACGAAGAGATCTTGAAAGGAGCAAGAGAAAATGCTATCTTCATTAGGGACAAGGGAGCCTCCGGGAGATTGACAGCTGACGCTGGATTAGAAACGACAGCGACCAGAGCAGAAAGTGGTGAGAGGACACACTGAAAAGTGCTGAAAGAAAAAGATTGTTAACAAAAAATTCTTTATCCAACAAAACTACACTTCAATATGGAGAAATTAAGACATTCCCAGATTAAAAAAAACACTCCGAGAATTTGTCACTAGCAGACCAGACTACAAGAAATATTAATACTAAAGGCTGAAGTGAAAGGACATTAGACAGTATCCACACAAAGAAAGAGCAAGCACTGGTAAAATTAATTACATTGATAAATAAAAAAGACAGTGTGAATGTATTTTTGTTTGTAACTCATTTCTTAGCTGTTTCAAAGACGACATAAAGCAATAATTACAAGTGATCCTTATTATTCATGGATTCTGTACCTGCAAATTCATCTACTTACTAAAACTCATTTGTAACCCCCAAATCAACACAGGCATACCTCAGAGACATTGCAGGTTTGGTTCCAGACCACTGCAATAATACAAATATTGCAAAAAAGTGAGTCACATGTATTTTTGATTTCTCAATGCATATAAAAGTTATGTTTACACTCTACTGTAATCTATTAAGTGTATGATAGTATATCTAAAAAAAATGTACATAACTTAAAAATACTTTATTGCTAAAAAATGCTAACAATCATCTGAACCTCCGGCAAGTTGTAATATTTTTGCGGTGGACAGCCTTGCCTCACTCCTGATGGGTGCTGATTGACCAGGGTGGTACCTGCTTAAGGTTGAAGTGGCTGTGTCTATTTCTTAAAATAAGATAACAATGAAGTTTGCTGCATCAATCTGCCCTTCACAAAAGATTTCTCTGTAGCAGGTGATGCTGTTTGATAGCATTTTACCCATAGGAGAACTTCTTTCAAAATTGGAGCCAATCCTCTCAAACCCTGCCCACTGCTTTATCAGCTAACTTTATGTAATATTCCAAATCCTTTGTTGTCATTTCAACGATGTTCACAGCATCTTCACTAGGAGGTAGATTCCATCTCAAGAAACCACTCTTTGCTTATCTATAAGAAGCGACTCCTTATCTGTTCAAGTTTTATCATGAGCTTGAAGCCATACCTTCAGGTTCCACTTCTAATTCTAGTTCTTTTGCTATTTCACATTTGCAGTTCCTTCCTCCAGTAAAATCTTGAACCCCTCAGTCATCTGTGAGGGCTGGAATCTTCTTTCCAAACAGATGTTCATGCTGATATTAGTATTTTTACCTCCTTCGATGAATCACAAATGTTCTCAATAACATCTAGAATGGTGAAACCTTTCAAGAAGGTTCATTTACTTTGCCCAGATTCGTCAGAGGAATTACTGTCTATGGCAGATACAGCCTTATGAAATGTAATTCTTAAATAATAAGACTTGAAAGTCAAGTTACTCCTTGATCCATGAGCTACAGTTGTGTTAGCAGACATGAAAACAACAACAATCTCCTTGTATACCTCTTTCAGAATTCTTGGGTGATAGGTACATTATCAATAAGCAGTAATAGTTTCAAAAAAAATTTTTTTTCTGCGTAGTATGTCTCAACAGTGGGCTTAAAATATTCAGTAAACCATGCTATAAAAAGATGTGCTATTATCCAGGCTTTGTTGTTTCATTATAGAGTACAGGCAGAGTAGAGTCAACGTAATTCCTAAGCACCCTAAAATTTTTTGAATGGTAAATGAGCATTGGCTTCAACTTAGAGTCACCAGCTGCATTAATTAAATTAGCCCCTAATAAGAGTCAGTCACTCTTTTGAAGCTTTGAAGCCAGGCAGTAACTTCTCTCTAGCTATGTGAAAGTCCTAGATGGCCTCTTCCTCTAATACAGTATAAAGCTGTTTTGTCTACATTGAAAATCTGTTGTTCCACATTCATCAATGATCTTAGCTAGATCTTCTGGCTAACTTGCTGCAGCTTCTGCATCAGCACTTGCTGTTTCACCTTGCACTTTTATGTTATGAAAATGGTTTCTTTCCTTAAACTTCATGAATCAACTTCTGCTAGCTTCAGACTTTTCTTCTGCAGCTTTCTCAGCTATCTCTGCCTTCAGAGAATTAAAGAGACTTAGGGCCTTCCTCTTTTTTTTTTTTTTTGAGACAGAGTCTTGCTCTGTTGCCCAGGCTAGAGTGCCGTGGCATCAGCCTAGCTCACAGCAACCTCAAATTCCTGGGCTCAAGCAATCCTACTGCCTCAGCCTCCCGAGTAGCTGGGACTACAGGCACGTGCCACCATGCCTGGCTAATTTTTTCTACATATTTTTAGCTGTCCAATTAATTTCTTTCTATTTTTGGTAGAGACGGGGTCTCGTTCTTGCTCAGGCTGGTCTCGAACTCCTGAGCTCAAACAATCCACCCGCCTTGGCCTCCCAGAGTGCTAGGATTACAGGCGTGAGCCACTGTGCCTGGCCATAGGCCTTGCTCTTGATTAGGCTTTGGCTTAAGGGAATGTTGTGGCAGGTTTGATTTTCTATCCAGACCACTAAAACTTTCTCCATATCAGCAATAAGGCTGTTTTACTTTCTTATAATTCGTGTGTTCACTGGAGTAGTACTTTTAACTTCCTTCAAGAACTTTTCCTTTACATACACAAGTTGGCCAGTTGTTTGGCACAAGGGGCCTAGCTTTCACCTTATCTCAGCTTTTGACATGCCTTCCTGAGTTCATTCATTTCCAGCTTTTGATTTAAAGTGAGAGATGTGCTACTCTTCCTTTCACTTGAACACTTAGAAGCCATTTTATAGAGTTATTAATTGACCTAATTTTAATACTGTTGCGTCTCAGGGAATAGGGAAACTGGAGGAGAGGGAGGGAGACACAGGCAGGGGGTGGAGCAGTCAGAATATACACATTTATTAAGTTTGCTGTCTTCTACTGGAGCAGTTTGTGGTGGCCCAAAACAACTGCAATAGTAACAACATCAAAGATCATTGATCACACATTATAACAGATATAGTAATAATGAAAACATTTGAAATATTGTGGTAATTACCAAAATGTGACACAGAGACATGAAGTGAGCTGTTAGAAAAATGATGCCAATAGACTTGCTCAATGCAGGGTTGCCATAAACCAGGGGTGGGGAACCTTTTCATGTTGGAAGGCTGCATTAATTTAGCTGTAATCAAATAAGGCTGAATTCAAGAAACTGCAATTAGATATATGTAAAAATGTACATTATTCTGTAAAAATATAACTACTATGTACTTAATAATTTCAAAAAATGAAAACTATTTAATTTTAAAGTTAACTAGCCTTTCAATGATTTTGTTGTGTCTGCTTTTTGCTGGAAAGCATCTGAATATTTGGTTGCAGCATCGAGGTCTGCAGTTTCAGCTGATCCTCTAGATGGGTATCAGTCATCTGCGACCTTAAGGGTGTCTTGATTTGTGTTCGGTAGGAGAATGTAGATTCACAGCAATAAGTGGTTGAAAAGCAAGGAAGCATTTTTCGAACATGTTGCCTGAGGTGTGGGTCTTCTACTGCATTTTTCCATATTTCAACTGGATCTTTCTTAGCATCGAACAGTGACTTTAAAATGTCATCTACTAAGAGCTCAATCAATTCCATCTGTAGTTGTTTAGGTGCCTTGGTGATATCAATTAGGTAAGGCTGAACTGCTAATTTGAGTGTGATGTCATGATTCTCAAAGTCAGTGAACCTTTCATTGCATTCTCCAATTAATAGGTGTATAAGAGATGCATATTCTTCAAATGATTCGCAAATATCCTGTTCATCAATGACTTTTGCTAACTGGGTGAAATGTTCATCCAAAATTTCCTTTTGAAGAAGTATTTTGAAAAAAGATAGCTTTTTTCAAAATGCTTGGATTTTTTGCCAGCTATCATATATAGACTTAGTTTTACCTTGCAAAGTAGTGTTCAAGTCATTTTATTTTGACATGATATCACACAGCAATGCTGCATTCCTATCAAAATCTTTCGATAATTCACATTGCTAATTCTGTTCTTCGTAAAATTTAACTATCTGTTCTGGAAGAGATAAAATTTTGGCAAAACCTGTCCCTGCCATAGCCAACACACTTTAGAAGAATATGGCAAATCTACACTGATTATCTCATAGCTCAACTTTAGCATGTTACAAAACTGACGATGCCCTGTTGCATTTGCATGAATACAGTTAACAATACTTATAACTTTTTGCAAAGTGTCACTTAAAATAGTAGCTTCAGCCCAGAGATTTTGCTGATGCAAGATACAATGGAAAGAAATAAGAGCATCTGGATTGTTAATACTTTTTTTTCACCTGTGCAGTAAACTCTTCATGTTTTCCTGTCATGGAAGGTGCGCCATGCACACATACACTCACTAAATTTACCAAATTCAGTCCAACTTCATGACATTTATCTTGAAAGTTGTTGAAGATATCTATTTCTGTGAGTGCCCAAAGCGAGTAACTCTTCGTAGCAAAGAAAATCTTGTTACAACCCGAATGAAGTATAAAACCTGCACTGAGCCAGTAGTATCAGTTGATTCATTCAAAGTGACTGAATAATACATATTTTCCTTTGAAGTATTACATGAAGTTGTTCTGTTAAGTTGAAGGCTAATTCATGCTGTGAATCAGTTATGGTTCTTGAGAGAGGCAGTTGGTTTGTACTTTGAAACATTAGGGTCTAGGCATCCTACAACTTTGACAATGCATTCTTTCACAATTTCTACATCACTGAATGGCTTCTCTTTCTTCCTGAGTATAAACACCACTTTATAAGTTGCTTCAGTGGCATTATTTCCAGGTCTTATTCCTGCTTGAAAGAGTTGTCTTTGCTTTTGCTTTTTACCTTTTAATTTCCGCAATACAACCTTTCAAGCATCTCCCTCTAATTTAAAATATTTGTGGTCCTTATGAGTGCTATAATGCTGAAGAGCACTGAATTTCTTTAATGTTGATACTGCAATATCACAAAGCAAGCAAATCATCTTATCCTTAGCAGAAACAAGATACTATTTCAATTCCCAATCCTCATAAAAAATCTGTTTTCTTCCTTCAGTGTTCTCTTGGTCTTCTTTGACATGGTAGGCTGTCAAGCAGACAGAATTAAAACATACTATCGAGCTGTCCAACTATTCACAAATTCCACTTCGAACTAAAACACAGTGCACTGTTGTCAAAAGCTGATAACAGACTAGCATACTCCACCCCCATAAACTCTCACCAACCAGCCTCATGCAGTAGTGGTACCAGTCAGGCAGGGGAAGTCAGAACTAAATCATAAGCGTAGCAGCTGTCAATTTAGCCCTTATGGCTTACTAATGTTCTAATTGTGCCAGTCAATCTGGGAGGATTAATTCGTTGAAACTTGTTTTATTCTTCGGCATTTTAAATATGTTCGTTTTAAAAATAAAAATATAAAAGAAGGACAAAAATGTATTAATAAAAATAAAAAGGATTTGTTCTGTAAAATTTGGATTCAGTCAAAAGGCCACACTTAATGACCTAGAAGGACACTGGTTCCCCATCCCTGCCATAAACCTTCAATTATATAAAATGCAGTATCTGTGAAGTATAATGAAGCGAAGCACAATAAAACGAGGCATGCTTGTATTTAAGGCATCTTTTACTGTGCACGATTTTAGGAATTTATATTGTTACTATAGTACATAGTGAAATGAAAAATTAAGATAATATCCTGGGCTTTAAGTTTTTCATCCATAAAAGGAGGAAGCTGGATTAAATGAGTTATAAGTCCCTCTCCTTTGACATTCTTTGACAATAGTGGTAGAGCTCAGATTATAAGATCATATGTCTGTTGTATCTAAGTAGTAAATTTACTATTTGATCTAATTACTAACTGGATCTACCTCTAATTAAGAATTTCTGTTTTAAAGAAAGAAGTTTACTGTGTCTAGACTAGTGACTTTTCTACATTGGAGGAATATATATTTTTAGAACAGTAACATAACTGTCTATATAGAAAATTGATAAAGTATCTATGCATTTTATTTGCCCATTCACACAAAAATGTATTTGAAAAATGCACTTATATTTAATGAATCTGAACATGCATCAATTATAAATTAAAATCTATCTGATAAGAAAATAATTCTATAATTTTCTTTCAAGTCTGTTAATTACATAAAAGTACTTTCATTGTATCTAACATTTTAATGCTACTCAGTAACAGACTTGCCTGAACTCTACTGTCTATCACCATTTGTTTATCAAGTAGTTGAACGTATTTTTATGTCATTCCAATAAATTATTAAAAGGGGCTATCTAAATATAAATGGTCATTTTTTGGACAAGAGCAACTGGAAATACAGTCTATTTTATATGGAAGTTCAAGGAAATGAGCATATCCTTCATGGATAAATATGAAGGCAAGAAAAATCTACAGATCAAGTTTATTCTTTAATTTATTCAGAGTAACAACTCTGTATCTACTGTTATGTTCATTTCTAGTCTATATTCCCTTAATAATATAAATTAGCTATACAATAAAATAATCTTATACAATTATATTTTACAAATGATATCTAGCTGTCATTTTTTAAAAAGTTTTCCATGTAGAAAGATAAAAAAACTATACAGTAATAATCCTACTTTAAATACAAGGTGTTAAAGTAATGGAATTTATCCTTTTTTTTAATTCAAGTGAGTCTACTGGCAAAGGAAACAGCAAGCAGCTTTCAGAGTAAACACGGAAGAAATGTTGGCAAGTATTAAAGTAACGTCTGTAGAATACTTTACAGTTTACAGAGCACTTTTTCATATATTGTCATTTAACTGTTTTAATAGCCTGTGAGGTATAAGGGTTTTACCCGGGATTTGGCCAAGTGAGGAGGAAGAGGATGTCAAGTACCAAGATACTTGGTTCTTCTATACATGGATCTTGCTTCATTTTATAGCACCACAATCTATAAGGAAATGATACTATTCATAACTACAATGATAAGTATGTGGGCCTATGTGGCATTTACTTAGAGATATCATTTGAAGCTTTCATACTTTCATTTTGGAATGCTGATAAATCAATTGCCAAAAAAGTGAATACCAATGTCTACAACAGGCAAGAAGATTTCATT
Organism: Indri indri; assembly: GCA_004363605.1. Lineage (NCBI taxonomy): Eukaryota > Metazoa > Chordata > Mammalia > Primates > Indriidae > Indri > Indri indri. The sequence goes on along the minus strand of RJWJ010001647.1, from coordinate 33,926 downwards.
TCGTGCTAGCTATTTCTTATCAAAGATCAATTCAACACATTTATTAAATCATTACAAAGCATAAGTGAAGACCTAAAATATACTGTGTAACAAATATATAGGGGCCTTAATAATGTTTCACTACTTGTAAAGCTGTCTTTGGTGGACTTGCTTCAGGAATCCCCAAAACAAACTATTGAGAAAACTTAGTATCAGGGAATTATTCTTAATTCTTTTCAACAGAATAACTGTGTCGAATGGGAGAATCTGTAGACTATCTGAAAAACTTCCCATTGTAAATTAAATTCAAAGTGTAAGGGTATTAACTAAGAAACTACTAAAATCTTAACTATAGTATTATACAGAACACTAACTGTTCATAGTACTGCAAAGTTACTGAGCCGGAATGTAATTATCTTACGATAAAAACAAGTAAAACCAAACCAAATCAGATTCTTACCGCCAAACTCTGAGGATTTTAAGTAGGGTAACTGTATTTTTTATTGTCCAAACCAAATTTACTTCTGAGACTAAAAAGCAGTGCACTTAATAATTAGGCATAGACTGGGAATGTCCCAGGCAAACCAGAATGGTCTCCCTGTTACATGACACATGTCCCAGGCCATTCTGTTCTAAGATTACAAAAACAGGAAGCATGAGGGAACTCAAAGCATGGAAAAAAAATCAAAGAAAAAATAAAACTTCCACAAAGTAAGTTTTCCCTCAATTTTACAAACCAGTTTGAATTAGTAACATTTTACTTAAACAAGGGTCAAAGTGGGGAGGGGGCAGATGTGCTAAAATGAGGATGACTGGTTAAAGTAAATTTATGAAGCAGTCAGGTTCCAGATCCCTTCCCCCACCCCAGCAAAACACTGGAGGTTTATTTTCTTCAGAACACAGAACAGTGGTTCTCTGCACAGGGGCACCTGGGCACAGCTCAGAGTACGTGCTATACTGAAAACAAGGGTTCAGGGAATGAACGCTGCGTGCAGCGATACTCCCCCACCCCTACTCGGCTCCCAGAATGCTGGCAGCCAGGCCTTCATTCTCAAGGCAAGACACTTGAAGAATCTTCTCTGGGGACTTTGACCAGCCTAGACGAAAGATCCAAAGTTACTGAAATAGGAGGTTCCTCAGTCAACCAGCCTAGCCTCATGACCCTACTGTGAAACTTCCTGTTAAGCCCCACTCCTAAGCTCACAGCTTCCAATCAGCCTTTTTATTCCTCACTATTAAATATGAACAGCCACACACAAAAATTTCCAGAAATCTAATGAAAAGACTCTAATATAAAGGATGGAGACCAAAAGAAATATAAAATACACAGATAAAAGTAGCTTAGAGTAAAAAATAAGTAAACATTTTTTAAAAATGTGTCTTTCTCAGAGATAAGAAGACATACTACAACTATGTAGCAAGAGTAGGGTACTATAAAAGAACATGCAGAGAAGTTAAAAAAAAGTTTTTGAAATAATAAACTCATAGAAGGATTTTTAAAAGATAAATTTGGCTGGGCACAGGGGCTCACTCCTATAATCTCAGCACTTTTGGAAACTGAAATGGGTGGATCGCTTGAGGCCAGGAATTCAAGACCAGCCCAGGCAACATAGTGAGACCCTATTTCTATTAAAAAAAATTTTAAAAATTAGCCAGGGGATCACTTGAGACCAGGAATTCGAGGTTACAGTGAGCTGCAATCCACCCTGGGTGATGGAGTGAGACTACTGTCTTAAAAAAAAAAAAAAGATAAATCTGAGGGAACAGAAAGTAGAGTAAAAAATAAAAGAGATGAGTAATAGGAAGGAAAAGATAAGAAAATTAAAGATCTAACATCCAAGTAATAAGAGTCCCAAAAAAATGAAGGGGAAGAAATCATCAGCAAAAGAATTTAAGAAAATTTCCCAGAACTAAAGGACAAGAAGAATTCAAAGAATCTGCAAAAACAGATAAAAAGGACCCATGCCAAGGCAGATTATTGTGAAATTTCAGAACACTGAGATGAAGGGACAATCCTAAAAGTTTTCAGGGTAAACAAGTCACAAAGGATAGGAACTGAATGGTAGTCTTATCAACAACAACAGAAACTAGAAAGCAAAGTAAAATTCTGCAGGAAAATTATTTCCAATTAGAATTCTATACTCAGTCAAACTACCAATCAAGTATGAAGAAAACATATGCAAAGTTTAAAAACATCCGTCACCTATAAAAGCTTTCTCAGGAAATCATGAGGGGGATTAACACCACAAAAACGAGGGAATGAACCAAGAAAGAGGAAGACATGGAATAGAGGAGACAGGAAATCCAACATGGTAAGAGGTGAAGGAAGATTCTAGGAAAATAGTTACATACCAGATGTAGAAAGCAACTAGTTCAGATTGGAAGCGCAAGAAGATAAAACTGACAGAACACCTAAGTGTCTGAATGTCTAGAATGAGAATTATACAACTGGTGAGATTACATAAACAAAAGAAATAAGATAATAATTAACTCTGAAAAGATTTTTAAAAACATCAACAGAAAAACCAAAAGAGGAACAGGAAAAGAAAAGTGATCATAGTTTACCACATGGTTCAGCTGTGAAAAGCACTTTTATAAGCATAATAATGTAAATACTACTACTGACTTAAAGACACAATTTATATTAGAAGTCTTGAAGTATAACAATTATACAGTGAGGGCAAAGGGAAGGAAAAAAGCATCCTCATCTCCTATAGAGAGGAATCTATAGATAACGCCAAAAACTGAAAAATCAAAAAATACAGTCATGCTGTTTTGAAAATGGAGCTAATCAACTAAAGTTAAAAAGGTCAAAGTGCAGAAAAGGAAATGGGTAACCCCAAGGAGAGGGAACCTGCTTGCTGTTTTTTGTAATAATAACTTTGTAGAATTACTGGTCTCTAAATAATAAACATGCACACCATTTTGTTAAACTATTTGATAAAAACAAAACAGGAAAAAGAAATGAAGTGACTTATAAGAGACATTTTAATTTAAATGTCAAATTGCTCAGACTTCAGTCTTTATCAAACTGTTTTTCCCAAAACTAAACCTAGACCAATGTGTATATTACTTGAATATGATTACCTACCCTCTCCCACACTCTTGCAGTGTGATTACAGACAGGGAATTTTCTAAATCTTACCTCAAGCAGAGCTGCTGCAGGATCACCCTGTAGACTTTTTCCCAGTTTGTCAACCTCATCTAACAGGAACACTGGATTGTTAACCCCAACAGTCTTCAAGCCATTGATTATTCGACCGGGCATACTGCCCACATAGGTGCGCCTATAGAAATCAAGCAGCAAGTTCACAACGATGAGATGTCAGGAGGCAAGAGTGATACTAGTTAGAAATCAAAAAGGTACTATGTATTTATAAAAGGCACCGTAATATATCAAAAAGTTATTATTATTTTAAATGTCAGTAGTGGAACGATCCACCCTTTTTACTTACAAAGGGTGAACAGAAAGCTACTATATTTCTCTAGGACATTTACAAAGAGTTATCTTCACCTTGAGAAGAAACTGTATAAAACAAATGTCCACAACAAGTTATTGGATTCAATTCTAATCTTACTTTCTATATAAATTCTGGCTGCAAGTTGCCCATGATACTGGAAGAACTGTATCTCATTTTTGCCATTTAGTGAAATAGAAAAACACTACACTTAAGTCACCAGTTATGGTTTTTACTCTTCAAGGCTCCAAAATGTCCAAAGGACCTTATGAATTTAATTCTCATGCTTTTCGTGGTTTTTCAGAGCATCCCCCTACCTCCAACACAATGAATGACCTTTTTATATGCTGAAATGGCTGCCCCAGGGCTGGTTAAAACATCACCATCTTCACAAAGGAGATCAAAATTAGTTGAAGGGCCACTCAGAATGTAGACCTCCCCCCCCCCAAAAAAAATCCAAACTGTTTTATTTTCAGAGGCAATAATCTGTTATTAATTGTATTACATTGGTGCAAGAGTAACTGCAGTTTTAGCATTGTTGAAATTTGCTATTTGATATTGGAATACATTCTTAAATAAAGGTGGTTATGTGATAAATCATTTTAATGCACATTTCTCACTTTATGTTTTTTTGCTAATGACTTATTACTTACTATTTATATTTATTTTAGACTATGGAAATGATGTTAGACCAAAAGCAAATTCGAGAAATTTTCTTATTTGAGTTGAAAATGGGTCAACAGAGACAACTCGCAACATCAACAACGCATTGGCACAGGAACTGCTAACGAACGTACAGTGCAGTAGTGGTTCAAGAAGTTTTGCAAAGGAGACAAGAGCCTTGAAGATAAGGAGCGCAGCGGCCAGCCATGGGGAGTTGACAATGACCAGTTGAGAGCAATCATTGACGCTGATCCTCTTACAGCTACAGGAGAAGCTACCCAAGAACTCAACATTGATCATCCTATGGTCATTTGCCATTTGAAGCAAATTGGAAAGGTGAGAAAACTCTATAAGCAGGTGCCTCATGAGCTGACGGAAAATCAAAAAAATCATCATTTTCAAGTGTCGTCTTCTCTTCTCGTATGCAACAATGGACCATTTCTCGATGGGATTGTGCTGTGCAATGAAAAGTGGATTTTATACAACCAGGCAACAACCAGCTGAGTGGCTGGACCACGAAGCTCCAAAGCACTTCCCAAAGTCAAACTTGCACCAAAAAAAGGTCATGGTCACCGTTTGGTGGTCCGCTGCCAGTCTGATCCATTACAGCTTTCTGACTCCCTGCGAAACCATTACATCTGAGAAGTATGCACAGCAAATCGAGGAGATGCACTGAAAACTGCAAAGCCTGCAGCCAGCACTGGTCAACAGAAAGGGCCCAATTCTTCTCCACAACAACACCCAACCGCGAGTCGCATAACCAACGCTTCAAAAGTTGAACGAATTGGGCTACAAAGTTTTGCCTCATCTGCCATATTCACCTGACCTCCCGCCAACCAACTACCACTTCTTCAAGCGTCTTGACAACTTTTTGCAGGGAAAATGCTTCCACAACCAGCAGGATGCAGAAAATGCTTTCCAAGAGTTCTTCGAATCCCAAAGCATGGATCTTTACACTACAGGAATAAACAAACTTCTTTCTCATTGGCAAAAATGTGTTGATTGTAATGGTTCCTATTTTGATTAACAAAGATGTGTTTGAGCCTAGTTGTGATGATTTAAAATTCATGGTCCGAAACTGCAATTACTTTTGCACCAACCTAATAGTAAAAGGATCTGGATTCAACAGTGTTTATATCAAAATTCCACCATTCTGGCCTTTTGACTAAAACTGTATTTATCTCATAAACACTAATTGGCACAACCAAGTTCAGCCTGATATTTTGGTGAACATTAAAATGTTAGGGGCTGCTTTGTCATATTTGAAAAAGAATCACTCATGAAAGTGTGACAGATGTAGAATGTGGCATGAAATAAAAACAAACATCTATCGAACTGAAAAAAAAGTGCTGTTTTTTTTTTTAACAGAGCTGGCAAAACTTTATTTTAAGCAGCAATTTACTAATTTTAATTACAACCTTGTTGTGTAAGTCATGCATAAAGGCAGAAAAAGCTGACTGCCTAGAAGAAAAGGATCTATGATAAGTAAACAGCAGCAGATATTATTTCATGATCTGCACAAAGCTGATTCACAGAGTAGCCTCAATTCTGCCACATGACTGGTATAAAGTAGGACAGAATAAATAGAGTGACCTTTGAAAAGACAAAAGAGCCTTAAAAATATCGTGGGAATGCCTTTCATCCAGAGAAGGTGACTGAGGCACTGGAACCAGATACAATAAACATTGTCCTGTTACAATAAGGAATTAGCAAATGCGAGATTTCAGAATGAGATACAGGAAGGAGGAGACTCAAAATTAATAAATTCTTTCAAATTATTTCTCTAGAGAACATGCAGATTTGCCATTACTCCAATTTTTAGGAGTGGGAGGGAAGGGAAATTCTTTCAGAATCTTAAAGACTCTAAGGGCCATTTCTCTTTCCTCCCCCACTGCTCTGCTTCCTCCATGTTGAGAACGCGGGTCATTTCTTGCTGCGGTAATGTATTTGCCTTTCCTTTTTCGATGGGGAAACTTCAAAAACAAGTATTGACAATTCTAGACCTAAAGTTATGGAGAGAAAATAATATTCTACAGAGGCAACTTTTCTAAAGAAATCTAGAAACCTAGATTTTGGTCACACTGTATATAAGCAGTTCCTCCTAAACATTCTACTGTTTCCCAGAGCCCACAGAATAAGGTTCAAACTCCTTTGTCTGGAGTTCAAGGGTCTTCACAATCCACATCCCACCGGCCTTCACAACTTACTGCTATGACTCTCTTGCTTCATCCACAATCAAGATCCGATTACACCCCTTACATTTTTTACCTTTGTTAATATGGTTTCTTCCTGCCCTTAACACTCTCCCTGCCTATATAAATCCCAACGTTCTAAGAAATTTATCCTGACTACCTCTCGCAAAGTGATTGTTCCAATAATGCACTGCCTACCGCATTTTCTGGCCCTATAATTCATCTGATGCACACTTATAACCTAGTTTGTACTCATGGGTACTATTCCCTTCTCCAAAGAGCCAGTGAGCACTTTGATGGCAAAGACTGGGCCTTGTCACAGAACAGATGCTGGCTACAAAGCTGTAAGACTGTTTCCATCTTTATACCACCACTGTTCAGGTGATACAAGCCTTTGAACACTTACTCTGCACAAATTACTTGACCTAAGTCTCAGTTTCCTCATCTATAAAATGGGGATAATAATAGTACCAGCCTCATAGATTACATGAGGATTATAAGAGAACATAGGTAAAGCACAAGGCATAGAGCCTAGTACATAGTAAGCTTTTAAAAGATGTTAACTGTTAATAGTAACAGCTACTTAAAATCTACTTCTGGTTTCCTAGAAAAAGCACAAATGCAGAAATCAATATATATGAATTTGAGTCCCATTTCAATTTCTTCCTCATGGAAGCATCTTTTACAAATTTAATAGCACCAAGCATGCTCGATGCCTTTAGTGCTCCTCAATCACAGCTGATGTCTCCTGAATGTAAACCACTACTCTAGAGGTCAAACCAAGACAACCATCACCACAGAGCTCATAAACTACTGAAAAGAAATATAATATACTTCACGTCAAAGCAGAGAATATCCACATTCAGCAATACCTGAATTTGCCACTTTTTATTGACATTTTGAGTCTAGACGGCCAGTGATTTGGGCTTCACTAAAAAGTGTATTTCTTTTCAGAGAAAATAAAAATGATTGATCTAGTAGTAACTGGCTAGATAATTAATTATTTAATGGAAAGATTTAACACTTTTTCTGGTTATTAAAAGAGAAGAACTTCTCATTTGTCAGAAACCACTCTAGAAATGTAACAGTCAATATCTTACATATGCTGAGTTTGTTTGAAAATGTTTTTCTATTCAGGACTATCTTTTGCCAGAAGGTACAATACCATGCAATTCACTAACTGAAGATACAGAAATTACTTTGAATAAATCTGTGGAATAGAATATGAAATAAGATGGTGAAAAATGTAGCAATACACAAAATAAAATGTTCTCTTTCAGTATCACCAAACGACCGCAACCATTTCTTAACAAATTAACATACCAAAATATCCTTCTGAGAAACTACACTGGTAGAAAATAAATGAAACTAGTACTCTTTAATAACCTATAATTTTCTTAAGGGAAAAGTATTAATCTTTTCTATATTCTGCTTCCTCATGATATAGCATCTGGAAAGCAACAGTATAATACAGTAAAGTTTACAAAGAATACATCATTTTAATGACTTATTATTCAGCCTAAATATAAGATTACCTAAAATGTTTTCCTAAAATTGAAGTATGCATGGTAATTTAAAAATACACTAAATTCATACTTTTCTTATAATTATTGCAAGCGATACATAGATTTATCAAGACTATTCAACTAGTGTAGAAGATACACAAAACCAAAACTGTCTATATAGTTCAAAATTTTGAGGTGTAAGATCAGTATTTTTTATTTTCCAAAAAACAGTCTGGTTTATGCTTCAAAAAACAACTACAGAGAATTACAACATGATCTATTTACAGCCCCATGGTAATCAACTATTTTTTACTATTCTGCTCTCCACCTAAATATCTTCGAATCTAATGTAATCCGAAAGGCTGGTCAACCTGTTACTGTCAATGACATCTAAAAATTAGGAATAAAATGTGTCTTCACTCATCTCTTTTCCAAGTATGTAAAGAAGAGAGAAAAACACACGCATTTAACTATCAATTTTTTCTGCCTATTCAATTAAAGGGTTCTTATCAGCTATAATGCAAACCTTTAAAGTGATATTTACAAAGAATTTGTAATATAAGAAATGTTTATGTGAGATAAGTTAAGTGGAAAGGGTAGGATTACAAGTCTGTTGCTTAAAACCCAATAAAAAGTCTGGCAGAAAGAAACAAAATGTTAACAGTGAATATCTTTGTATGGTTAAAAAAAAGCGGGGGGGGACTTTTATCTTTCTTTTTTTTATTTTTCAAATTTTCTACCAAGGCGGGGGGTGTGTGTGTGTTTGTCTGTCTCAAATTGGAAAAAGTCATCCGTTTAACAAAGATCCTAAATAGTCTTTAAGGAACTGAGATTTTAATATAACACGTATAAACAAATCTAATTGTTATTCTTCTAGCAGTCATTCCTAAATCTTTTTATACACTAATTTATATGGATGTACTCATCTAAAGGACAGCATGACTTCCAAAATATAATTATGTTTTAATCTTACATGAATTCTGAAAACACTTAGAGAGCATTTACCATGTTTAGCACTGTGCTAAATAAACATCATAGGGTATATACAAAGGAGTATAAGATCTATAATAAATCCCCTGCCTGACAAAGCTTATAGTTTTTATGTATGTATTTATGTTTTATATACACAGTTGTATGTTAGAAATGCCAGAGGCCTATATTACTTAATCATTAAAGGAGTACAATAGACAATAAATGGTCAGCTCACAGAAGAGTAAGATCGTAACTGATTACACTTATATTAAGAGGGGAAGCTTTGGGTTAGGACCTTAAAATAAAACTAAGTTTTAGGCAAAGAAAAGCTATATTCAAATCTATAAGGAGGACAGTGAGCAAACCATAATATGTCTGATATATTATGCTAAAAGAAAATATTAAAAGCTTGCTACTTCAGTAATTTTTCCCTTGAAGAGACTAATAATGAAATAGTTAATTTATTTATAACGTCATTTCAGATTGCATATGAAAATTTATCAATGTGGAAATCATAAGTTTGTTTTTCTTATCATCTTGTTTGAAAATTGAGCCAAGGATTCCTTGCAATGATAATAATTTTATTATCTGAACAAACAGCTGGTAAAGTACTTCCAGAGAGTTAATATCAACAGTGATTTGAGATATATCGTAATATATCTCAAGGAGTCCTTGCCAAGGATTCCTTGTAATGATATAATTTGACTATGTGAAAAATAGCTAGTAAAGTACTTCTAAGAGTTAATATTAACAGTGACTTGAGATATATTTAATATATCGTAATAAGCATATTATTTTTTACCAATAAGAAAATTATACAAACATGATTTTATAAAACTTCAACCTAAAAGAAGTTATTTTATATTTAATTTTCGTGAATTGATTTAAATTACTTAAATGTAATATTTAAATATAAAAATTTAAGTTGTAAAAACTGATAGAAAGGAACAGGTATCTTGTGGCTTGTAGACAGAAAAATCCCAGTGGAGATAACCCCAAATGAGAAATGCTGAAAAGACTGAAAAACTAAATGAGTTAATATGGAACATAAACCTTTTTCTTCCTTTAAGCCACTCAAAATAACATAAATGAAAACAATGAGCAAATGTTAGTCAGATCGTTACTATTGTCCCAGTCTAAGATTTAAATGTAAACCAAGCCTTTCTTTTTCTTCACCATCTCCCACTTCATTACCATTTAACTCTAAAAAATATCTTTGGCTGTTCTTAAAATCAATTTCCTATGTGTCAGCACCTTCCTTCACATAAGCAGGTGGTACTACTTCTAGCAAAAGGCTGGAGGTCCACGCATGGGAAAATAAGGCAAGTGAGTGACAAAAATGGAGAGAATAAGCAAGGAAGATAACATAAAGCAGCTCTGCTTTTTCTTTGGCTATTTAAAAGCTGCAGAACAGTGGTGCCTACTCAGAGACTGAGGAAAACAAAACTTTTCATGAACTCTCATTATGAGCACATGACCAGTACTAAAATGCCAAGACCTGGGTGTCTCCTGAATGCCTCAATTGTCACATGGAACCACACGTTCCCACAGATGCTGCCCACAGTTGTGCCGTGACCCTCTACTGTTCTTCCTCCCTCCTACTCACCTTCACTTCGTACACACACACATACTCCGCCTTCACTCTCACCTTTTCTTCACGACTGCACCCATGGCTCTCCACAGGCTTCCAAACAGGTTCTCAAATAAACATTTTACCAAACTTTAATTTAGGGGGTAGGTGGGTAATAAGTCCCCAGCAGCACAAGAGCAGGTTGCTGTAGTGTTTAATGAATGATCTGGTACAACAATGGCTAGGGAACACTTACCAGAAAGCTGTATCTAAAATCAGGTTTACAGAACGATTCACAAAACAAATCCAGACACCTTTTATTTTTTTTTTATTTTATTTTGGGATAGGGGTTGGCTCTGTCACCCAGGCTAGAGTGCAGTGGTGTCACTGGACCTCACTGCAATCACAAACTCCTGGGCTCAGGTGATTCTCCTGTCTCAGCCTCCCAAGTAGCTGGTGGGACTATAGGCACATGCCACCATGCCCAGGTAATTTTTCTATTTTTTGTAGAGACAGGGTTTCATTCTTGCTCAGGCTGGTCTCGAACTCCTGAGCTCAAGCGATCTTCCTGCCTTGGCCTCCCAGAGGGCTAGGATTACAGGAGTGCCTGGCCCTAGATACCTTTTATTTGGCAATGATCACAGCCTTAAGATACACATTTCTAAAAAGCTTAAATTTACAAATATTTTAGGCAACAGTGATTGTAACATAACCTTTTACAAAGGACTCATGAAGTAAATTCTTATTTTCTTCAGACTCTATTTTCTTTTCTTTCTTTTCTTTCTTTTTAGAGACGGGTCTTGCTATATCACCCAGGATGGTCACAAACTCCTGGCTTCAAGTGATCCTCCCACCTCCCAAGTTGCTGGAGTAGTTGGGAGTACAGGCACACACCACCACACCCAGCTTATTTTTTGAAAAAAATTTTTTCAGAGATGAGGTCTCGCTATGTTAGACTCGATATTCTTAACAGTCACACACAAAAGTATACTTACTTGAAAAAGAATGAACAAATTGTCAGTAAAGAATTAAAACAGAGACCTGTTTAAAATCAACAATGTTCATAAATTGTGAGAACCATGACATTATACTTGTCCATCACTAGGCAACAGAAAAATACATTTTTCCACAATTCTGCCATATAAACTAAGTAATAATGCTGAGAACAGGATAAATATTTTAGAATGCAATGTCAAAATGAGATTGAAGTTTACAAAAAGTCATACTGATGCTTGTAAATCTAAACTTGTCCTCCTGAGAATTTAAAGTAATAATAGTTGAAACTAATTTTCAGTGAATGCTCACTGTGTGCCAGGTATCTAATAAACCTTACGAACAATAAATACCAGTGTGGAAAGAAATAAGGACAAATTATGTATACGTTATGTGCCCAAGACATCGATTCCACATAACATTAATTACATAAACTCACCCTTTAAATCCCATCAAATACTTGCACGATACTATACTACAGGTAAGCAAAGAAATCAACTAGAACAACTCAGGGTATGAATCAAGTCACCTGAATGAAGAGAACACCTCCCAAAAGCTCTGTAGCTAAAATTAGAACATTTAGGCCCCAGACTCAGCTTCTCCAAGGTTAGTCCAAGAGTGATGACGGCAATTTCTTTACAAAAGCAAACTACAGCCTCTAGTGGCACATGCGAGAATAAGAGCATCAAAGCAACAAAAATATCTTTCAAAACTACCAAAAGGAATCGCCCAGATCAATTCTCCACCCTGATCTGCAGCCCTCACTGCTCATTTACTAAAATCTTGGAATGATTCTTTTTTTATGCATAAGAATTCTAAGTGAGCAAATGAAAGATAATAAAAATAACCATTTCTCACAGAAAAGTTTCTAAAACAGTCTTTGAATAAGGCAAACGGAAAATTGCTAAAAAAGCATCATATGCTTTTATGAGCAGTTCACAGTTTCTGCATTTTTAAATGTTCTACATTTTAAAATGTTCTTTAACATGTACACTATAGGCATGTTTCTCACAACTTGCAACTGCTATGAAACCCTTAAACCATGAAATATAAGTTCATGCTTTCCTAGGTATCTTCCAATCGTATCAATAGAAACACGAGGGAGAACAAAACAACGAACATAACATGCAAATCTGAGTTTACTAATCTCAGATTAATCACAGACACAGTTCTTACAGTTTAATATGTTTTTTACAGAAGTGAGTCCATAATGCAAGGATAAGCCTTATTAATTACACTAACGTTTCTCCTTATTGCTCATTTTCGTAATACAAACCAGCCTTCATAAAAGGAATCTGAAACTGTAACCAGAACAAATTTGTTATCGAAGATTTCTTACCTTCTCCTATCTGCCCTACCGACTGCAGTTATTGTTTTAAACTCTAAGAGTTATGGGTTATTATTTATGGAATGCTACTGAGCTAAAAAGAATATAGACATTATAATATCCAATCATAAATAATTTATAATTACATTCAAATGGATTCTAGGAAAGCTGAGACACAGACTAGCTATACACTGTCATACAAATGTCAAGGTTAGTTTGGGTATACTATCAACGCTTACAGACTCTAGGCTAGCTAATAAGTCTTGTAAATGTCCTTTCCATTAAAGGTACCAAAAATAGCCCTTTAAGAAAAACAGATACATGTTATGCCTCAGCTTTTCTTTGGGCTTTAGTCAACTAACAGGAAAGAAGAATCAGAGATTAAACTGAGAAAAGTATTCTACCTGTGACCTCGGATGTCAGACTGATCGCATACTCCTCCAAGTGCAATCCTGTGGAACTCCCGACCTAGGGTCTTGGCCACTGATCTTCCCACACTTGTTTTGCCAACCCCGGGAGGGCCAACAAAGCAAAGAATTGGGCCCTTCAGGTTATTTTTCAGCTGTCTGACAGCCAAGTATTCCAGCACTCTTTTCTTCAATTTTTCCATGGCATAATGGTCATTATCCAGAAGAATCCGGGCTGCCCGAATATCCAGGCGGTCTGTCAAATAATCCAACAGAAATAATTTGAGCACATGGAATTTTGAAGTGAAAGAACTCCTTGCAAGTCTGACAAGAGCCAAAATATTTTTTAGAAAAAAGATGTGATAACAGATTTTCATCCTTCTAAATAAGTCTTGAAAGAGACCTACATTTAGTCTGGTTTTTCTGCTTAAGATCTAGTGTCTCCAGAGATAACAGGCACTATACAATTAAAAACTCAATGCTCATTCATTTAATTTGGAATGATTTTCTACATACACATTATTTCTTATGGAGACACAATTTCTCTATATGTATTTGTACTGGCATTTGCTCCTTTTAAAAAAAAAAAAAAAGATATTTTTTTTCTTATTACAGTAGTACAATCCAGAAAACCTGACTACGCTAACAAAAAAGAAGAAAATAGTTGCCCATACTCTCACGCCCTCAAGAGACAGTACTTTTATTTTGGTATGTGTTATTCCAGGCTGTGTGTATACATTTACATATCAATTTTTCAAAATGGGATTTTATGAGGCCTTTGGGTTTTGTAAAACGTTTCTTCCCTTAATATATTATAGACCACTTTCAGTGTCACGTGTATTTTTCACAGTAACATTTTATGGTTACTTAATATTCCATTATTTAATTGTCTAGATTAATCTAACATTTAATTCCCTATTGCTGGGCATTTAGGCTGTTTACAAATCTTTACAGTTATAAAGCACACTTCACCATTGTGCATCACTGTAACTAAATCTCTGCATATATCTGTAATTATTTCCTTCAGTTAATCTTCTATAAATGGAAGTACCAGATTAAAAAAAAAAAAAGAAGAAGAAGATGCAAAGAATTCGGGGCCGGTGTCTCATGCATACAATCCTAGCACTCTGGGAGACCAAAGGTGGGAGGACTGCTCGAGCTCAGGAGTTTGAGACCAGCCTGAGCACGAGCAAGATCCCCGTCTCTACTAAAAATAGAAAAAAAAAAAAGAAAGAAAGAAAAGAAAATCAGCTGGGTGTCGTCCCAGGGCAATGGAGCAAGACTCTGTCTCACAAAAAAAAAAAAAAAAAAAAAAAGGCCTAATTTCCATCCAGAAAAGTTGTATTAATTAAAGTCTTACTAGAAGGGCATGAGTTTGGCTTTGTTTCTAGAGCCAAGCTTTCACCAGGTTTACCGAAGTGCTCTAGCACTCAACATATTCATAAACACTAGGTCACAGAAGCCAAAATGAATTCACCAGCTGGGTGGCTACCAGGAGACAATGCACAGCCACAGGACCATACTGACATTGAAAGAAGATGGGAGAAAGAAATATACACAAGTTCATTACTTCAAACAGTTATTTGGAATCTCCTATGGATTTTTTTTTTTTTTTTTCGAGACAGGGTCTCACTATGTTGCCCAGGCTAGAGTGTAGTGGCATCACCGTAGATCACTGCAGCCTCAAACTCCTGGGCTTAAACAACCCTCCTGCCTCAGCCTCCCAAGTAGCTGGAACTACTGGCACATGCCACACCTGGTTAATATTTATTCTTTTTTCTCTCTCTCTCTTTCGTTAGAGATAGCGTCTCGCTCTGTTGCCCAGGCTGGAGTGGAGTGGCATGATAGCACACTGCAACCTCAAACTCGTTGGCTCAAGCAATCCTTCTGCCTCTGCCTCCTGATTACTGGGACTACAGGTGCACACCATCACGCCCAGCCAATTTTTCTATTTTTTGTAGAGACAAGGGTCTCATTTATGTTTGCTCAGATTGGTCTTGAACTCCTGTCCTCAGCAACACTCCTGCCTCAGCCTCCTAAAATGTTAGGATTACAGGCATGAGCCACTGTGACCGGCCAGCATTTTTCTTAAAGGAAGAAAAATGGCCTTAAATGGTAATTTGGTTCCCAAGCTAGTCCATAAAAACTGAGCTAAGCAGTATTTTATCTATTTAATTATAGTACTATTGATTTTAGTCAGAGTCCTGGGTGAGTAATTTGGAAAGGGAAGAATAAAACGTCTTCCCACTTTCCTGGCTCCAGAACTCAACCAAAGAATATATGAATAAATGAAAGATAACAAGTTTCCCAATTGTTTCACAATCTTAACCCTGACACTAAAACCTACCACAGTAAACACACAGGAAAACTTCAGACTAATCCCATTTTGTATAGCTCTAAATATAAAAATGCTAGTAAATCAAATCTGTTGTAAGAATAATCTACTAAATCTCAGTGGGATGTATTTTAGTTACACAAAGATGGCTCAACGTTAGGTTATCAATACAGTCATTACATCACCACGTCCAAGGGGATAAATTTTCCATCAAAATATTATTTTGTACCGAAGAAGGTACTTGTTATAATGCATCATCCATTCCTGATTAACACATTCAGTAAGCTAAGAACAGAATTCTAGGTAATTCAGAAAAGACTGAAAACACTGTGAAGGAATTTCTTCTAAGAAATGTGCCAAGTAAAGATAATTTTAAAAGTTCTTTCAGGCCAGGCGCGGTGGCTTCGCACCTGTAATCCTAGCACTCTGGGAGGCCGAGGCGGGCGGATCGTTCTGAGCTCAGGAGTTTGAGACCAGCCTGAGCAAGAGCGAGACCCCATCTCTACCAAAAATAGAAAGAAATTAATTGGACAGCTAAAAATATACATAGAAAAAATTAGCCAGGCATGGTAGCACATGCCTGTAGTCCCAGCTACTCGGGAGGCTGAGGCAGGAGGATCGTTTGAGCCCAGGAGTTTGAGGTTGCTGTGAGCTAGGCTGACGCCACGGCACTCGCCCCAGGCAAGAGGGTGAGACTCTGCCTCAAAAACAAAAAAAAAAAAAAAAAAAAAGTTCTTTCAATCTTTTAACGAAAGGTAATTTCCATGCTATATAAATTATTATTTTCTATCTTTTCTATATAGGATATATTATTCTTTTTAATGATTTAGAAAGCATGCTTCCCATTTTAAATAACAGTTACATGTAAAAAAAAATTAAAACTTACTTGAACATAAATTTCTTTATTTACAACTGGAAGACTGGCTCCTGTTATTTAAGATGAGAAAATTAGCAAACATATTTTCTACAACTCTTTCCTCTCTGCTTTCAATTAATGCCTCAGATCTCTACTTGGTTAGGTTAGCTTCCCTTTTAAGAATTATAAAAAATTAAAAAAAAGAAGAAGAAGGAGAAAGAATAAGGACCTTGATATTGGTCTGGGCAATGATTTTTCTGGATATGACAACAAAAGGCAACAAAAGCAAAAATGAGCAAGTGAGATTACATCCAACTAAAAAGCGTCTGTATAGCAAAATGAAAAAGCAATCTATGGAACAGGAGAAACTGTTTGCAAGCCATATATCTAATAAGAGGTTAATATCCAACATATAAAAGAAACCCATACAACTCAATAGCATAAAAACAAATAGCCCAAGTAAAAAAAACGGACAATGGACCTGAACAGACATTTCTCCAAAGACATGCAAATGGCCCACAAGTGAAAAGTGCTTATTATGACTAATCAACAGGTAAATGCAAATCAAAACGACAGTGAGATATCCCCTCATACCTGTTAGGATGGCTATTACTAAAAAGAAAAAAAATGATAACAAGTGAGGGTAAGAGTATGGGGAAAAGGGAACTTTGTATACTGTTGGCAGGAAACTAAACAGGTAAAGCCATTATGAAAACAACATGATCCCAGAAAAATGGATGAACAGTATGAAAGTTACTCAAAAAAATAAAAATAGAACTTCCACATGATCTAGAGATCCCACTTCTGGGTATACATCCAAATGAACTGAAATCAAGGACTCAGAGATACCTGCACTCTCATGTTCCCTGCAGTTTTATTTACAACAGCCGAGATATGGAAACAACCTAAATGTCCACCGACAGGTAAATGGATAAAGAAAATATGATAGAAACATGCAATGGAGTATCATTCAGCCTTAAAAAAGAAGGAAATTTTACCATTTGTATAACATGGATGGACCTGGAGGGCATTACATAAAGTGAAATAAGCCAGACACAGAAAACAAATACTGCATGATTTTACTTATATGTGGAATCCAAAATGGTCAAACTCAAAAAAGGAGAGTAGAATGGTGGTTGCCAGGGGCAGGGGAGAAGGAAAAATTGGGAGGTGGTGGTAAAAGGATATAAAGCTTCCGTTATGCAAGGTAAGTAAGTTCTGGAGTTTTAGAGATTTATTATAAAGCATAGTGCCTATAGCTAACAATACTATAATGCATACTTAAAATCTGCTAGAGGGTAGATCCTATGTGAAATGTTCTTACCACCACCACCCCCCAAAAAAGCCTATAATAACAATAACAATAATAATAATAAAAGGGGCAGGAGGAAGCTTTGGGAGGTGATGGATATGTTTATGGTTTTGAAGGCGGTTATAGTTTCATGGGTGTATACTTATCCCAAAACTCATTGAGATGTATTCATTAAATATGTACAGAGCAAGATGGCCTCATAGAACCCTCCAGCAATAGTCCCTCTGCAGGAACACCAAATTCAACAATTATCCACACAAGAAAGCACCTTCAGAAAATCAACAATCAGGTGAGCGATTACAGCACTGAGTTTTAACGTTCATCAAGGAAAGAGGCACTGAAGAGGGCAGGAAAGACGGTTTTGCATTGCTCAAGCCTCCCCACCCCCATCCTGCCCAGCAGCATTGTGCCAGCGCCTGGGGTGGGAGTGGGGAGACTGAAGAGACTCTGGGACTTTGCATTTTAACTCAGGGCCGCCCTGTCACAGGGGAACACAGTACAGGGCAGAACTGCCGGCACTCACGGAGGAAGCATTTAGACCAGCCCGGCCAGAGGGAAATCCTCCTCCCCGGCAGTAGAAACTTGAGTTCTAACTAGCCCCACCACTGGCTCACAAAAGGGGCCTGGGGCCTATAATAAGTTTGAAAGGTACTTAGGCCACAAAGTCTGCAGTCCTTGGGCAAGTCCTACAGCTGCACTAGCTCAAGAGCTAGTGGACTTTGGGTGTCTGTGACCCAGTGAGACACCAGCAACAGTGGCCAAGACAGTGCCTGTGTCACCCCTCCCCTCACTCCAGGCAGTGCAACTTGGGGAGAGTTTTTTTCTACTTGGGGAAAGGAAAGGGACGAGTCCGAAGTTAACAGTAAGCACATAAATACAGAATACTCTAGCTGCTATAATTACAGTAGATAAACCACTTATATCTTGAGTAGGAAGACTAAAAGACAAACCTACCAAAAATAACAACTACAACAACTTTTTAAGAGACAGTATAAAAAGATATAAAATGGAAACAACAAAAAGCCAAGAAAGGGGGATGGGGTTAAAGCACAGAGTTTCTTTTAGATTTCTCTTTGTCTGTCTGTTTTCTGTAAGCAGAGATGTCACTTGTTTAAAATGATTGGTTATAAATGTTTTTTGCAAGCCTCATGGTAACCTCAAATCAAAAAACCTCCAATAGATACACAAAAAATAAAAGGCAAAAAATTAAAACACACTACCAGAGAAAATCACTTTTACACAAAGGAAGACAAGAAGGAAGGAAGGAAGGACGCATGTACGTACCACAAAACAACCAGAAATCAAATAATGACATGGGAGTAGTAAGTCCTTACCTATAACACTGAATGTAAATGAACTAAACTCTCCAATCACAACACATAGAGTGGCTGAACAGATAAAAAAACAAGACTCAGCTATATGTTGTCTATAAGAAACCCACTTCATCTACAAAGACACACATAGACTGAAAATAAAGGGATGGAAAAAGATATTCCATGCAAATGAAAACCAGAAAGAACAGGAGTAGCTATACTTCTACCAGATAAAATAGAATTCAAGACGAAAACTGTAAAAACAGACAAAGACGGTCATTTTATCATGATAAAGGGGTGAATTCAGCAAGAGGATAAAACAATTGTAAATATATATGCACCCAACACTGGAACACCCAGATATATAAGGCAAGTATTATCAGACCTAAAGGGAGAGACAGACCCCAATACAATAATTGTTGGAGACCTCAACACCCCACTTTCAGCATTGAACAGATCACCCAGACAAAAAACCAACAAAGAAACACTGGGCTTAATCTGTACTATAGACCAAACGGACCTCATAGATATTTACAGAAGTTTTACCCAACAGCTGCAGAATACATGTTCTTCTCCTCGGCTCATGGATCATCTCAAGGATATACCATATGTTAGGCCACAAGTCTTAAAAAATTCAAGAAAACTGAAATCATATCAAGTATTTTCTCTGATCACAGTGGAATAAAACTAGAAATCAATAACAAGAGGAACATTAGAAACTATAAAAACACATGGAAATTAAACAATATGCTCCTGAATGACCAGCGGTCAATGAAGACATTCAGAAAGAAACTAAAAATTTTTTTTCAAAACAAATGAAAACACAACATACCAAAAACCTATGGGATACAGCATAACCTATGGGATACAGCAAAAGCAGTAATAAAAGACAGTTTACAGCAATAAATGCCTACATCAAAAAAGGAGAAAAGCTTCAAATAAACAACCTAACAATGTATCTTAAAAAACTAGAAAAACAAGGGCAAACCAAACCCAAAATTAGTAGAAAAAAAGAAATAACAAAGATCAGAGCAAAAATAAATGAAATTGAAACCAAAAAATACAAAAGATCAATGAAACAAAAAAGTTAGTTTTTGAAAAGATAAACAAAATTGATGTACGTTTAGCCAGACTTAGAAAGAAAGAAGACCTAAATAAATAAAATCAGAGATGAAAAAGGAGACATTACAGTTGATACTGCAGAAATCCAAAGGATCATTAGAGACTACTATGAGCAACTAACCATATGCCAATAAACTGGAAAACTTAGAAGAAATGAATACATTCCAAGCCACACACAACCTACCAAGATTGAACCAGGAAGAAACCCAAAGACTGAATAAACCAATAACAAGTAATAAGATAGAAACAATAATAAAAAGTCTCCCATCAAAGGAAAAGCCAGGACCAGATGGCTTCACTGCTGAATTCTACCAAGCTCTCAGTAAACTATTCCAAAAAAATCAAAGAGGAGGGAATTATTCCCAAACTCATTCTATGAGGCCTGTATCACCCTGATACCAAAACCAGACAAAAACAAAACCAAAAAAGAAAACTACAGGCCAATAACTGAAGGACACAGATTCAAAAATCCTCAACAAAATACTAGCAAACCAAATCCAACAACACATTAAAAAGATCATCCGTCATGATCAAGTAGGTTTTATCCTAGGGATGCAAGGATGGTTCAACATATGCAAATCAATCAATGTGATACATCATATCAACAGAATGAAGGACAAAAAAAAAAAATATGATTATTTCAACTGATGCTGAAAAAGCATTTGAAAAAATGCCACATCCCTTCTCTTCATTATAAAAACTCTCAAAAAACTTGGTATAGAAGGAACATACCTCAACACAATAAAAGCCATATATGACAGATACATAGCTAGTATCCTACCAAATAGGGAAAAACTGAAAGCCTTTCCTCTAAGATCTGGAACATGACAAGGATGCCCACTTTCACCACTGTTGTGCAACATAGTACTAGAAGTTCTAGATAGAGCAATCAGACAAGAGAATGAAATAAAGGACATCCAAATTGGAAAGAAGTCAAATTATTCTTGTTTGCAGATGATATGATCTTATATCTAGAGAAACTTAAAGACTCCACACACAAAAAAACTATTAGAACTGATAAACAAATTCGGTAAAGTTGCAGGATACAAAATCAACACATGAAAATGAGTAGCATTTATATATGCAACAGTGAACAATCTGAAAAAGAAACCAAGAAAGTAATCCCATTTACAATAGCTACAAATAAAGTAGTGATAAAATACCTAGGAATAAACTTAACAAAAGAAGTGAAAGATCTCTACAATGAAGGTTATAAAACATTGATGAAAAAAAACTGAAGAGGACACAAGAAAATGTAAAGATATTCCACACTCATGGATTGGAATTATCAATATTGTCAAAATGTCCACACTATCCAAAGCAATCTACAGATTTAATGCAATCCCCACCAAAATACCAATGACATTCTTCACAGAAATAGAAAGATAGTCATAAAATTTATATGAAACTACAAAAGACCAAGAATAGCCAAAGCCATCTTGAGCAAAAAGAGCGAAACTGGGGGAATCACATTACTTGACTTTAAATTATTCTACAGAGCTGTAGTAACCACAACAGCATGGTGCTGGCATAGAAACAGACACACAGACCAATGTAACAGAAAAGAGAATTCAGAAATAAATCCACATATCTATAGTGACCTTATTTTTAACAAGGGTGCCAAGAACATACAATGGGGGAAAGGACAGTCTCTTCAATAAATGGTACTGGGAAAACTTGATATCCATATGCAGAAGAATAAAACTTGACCCTTATCTCTGGCCATATGCAAAAATTAAATCAAAATAGACTAAAGACGTAAATCTAAAACCAGAAACTAGGAAACTACTAAAAGAAAGCATTGGGGAAATGCTCTAGGACACTGGTCTGGGCAATTATTTCCTGAGCAATGCCCCAAAAGCACAGGAAACCCAAGCAAAATTGGACAAATGTGATCATATCAAGCTAAAAAGCTTCTGCACAGCAAAGGAAATAGTCAATAAAGTGAAGAGACAATCCACAGAATGGGAGAAAATGTTTGCAAACTACCCATCAGACAAGGGATTAATAACTAGAATATATAAGGAGCTCGAACAACTTTATAGAAAAAAAATCAAATAATTCGATTAAAAAATGGGTAAAAGATCTGAATAGACATTTCTCAAAAAAAGACATACTAATGGCCAACAGGTATATGAAAAAACTGCTAACATCATTAGTCATCAGAGAAATGCAAATCAAACCTACGATATCATCTCACCCCAGTTAAACGGCTTTTATCAAACAGACAGGCAATAAAGAATGATGGTGAGGACGTGGAGAAAGGGGGATCCTCAAACACTGTTGGTGGAAATGTAAATTAGTGCACTGTGGAATGTAAATTAGTTTCCACTATGGAAAACAGTGTGGAGGGTCCTCAGAAAACTAAAAATATGACCTAGCGATCCGACTGCTAGGTATATGCCTAAAAGAAAGAAATTCAATATATGGAAAAGATACCTGCACTCCCATGTTTATTGCAGCACTATTCACAATAGCCAAGATTTGGAATCAACCTAAGTGTCCATTGATGGACAAATAGATAAACAAAATGTGGTACACAGAGACAATGGAATATTATTCAGCCATAAAAAGTTATAAAATCCTGTCATTTGCAACAAAACAGATGGAACTGGAGAATATTATGTTAAGTGAATAAGCCACGCACAGAAAGACACATTTCACATGTTCTCACTCATAAGTGGGAGCTAAATATTAGAATAATTATCTTGCGGAGACAGAGAGTAGAATGATGGTTACCAGAAGCTGAGAAGGATAGCAGGGATAGGGGAATAAAGTGGGGATGGTTACTGGGTGCAAAAATATAGACAGAATGAACTACATTTTATAGCACAATAAAGTGACTAGAGTCAAGAATAAGTTATGGTATATTTTAAAATAACTATAAGAATGGAATTGGAATGTTCCTAACACAAAGGAATAACAAATGCTTGAGGTGATGCATACCCCAATTACCCTGATTTGATTATTACACATTGTATGCATGTATCGAATGTCAGATGTACCCTGTAAATATATATAACTCTTATGAAGGCACATTAAAAAAACTGTTTAAAAAGTACAGCTTTTTATATGCTAGTCATATCTCAATAAAGCAATTTTAAAAAACTGAAAAAATAATTTAAAAGATAATAATGGGGAATATTTGAAATGAAAATTTGCATGAGCTTTCTGAGTGAAAATGAGACTGCAAAAAAAGTTGTTACTTTATTAGCTCACCAGTTGTACTTTTGTTCCAAGGAAGCTCCACCATAAGTTCCAAATAATTTCTTGTCAGAGCATATTCTGGCATTGACTGAGGCATTTTTTTGAGTCTGTGGGGAAAGAATACATAGCAAACATGCTCAAGAAGATACAAGAATCCCATAATAACAGAAAAATCAAGCAAATCTCCTTTTCTTGGTTAGATATATCATGAGTATTTTGTTAAACAAACCTAAAAAAGTTTTTAAGGATCTAGTTAATAAAAAGCTTATTTTATTCTGTAATGCACTTGCAGAACAAAATAAAACAGATACCTGCAAACTGGAGGGAAAAATAGTGCATTTAATGCTATCCTGGAAATATGGCCTCACCAGTATCTGTCCCTTTTGAGCTCAGAGGGAGCCTCAAATAACATATGTCCATCGGCTTGCTTATCACAATAAGATTTAAGTGTCTAACTATGCATAAAACAATAACTACATATTTTTTATACCATAGATGAAGTATGCTCATAAAAGGAAGCTAGTACAGATATTTATTTATTTTATTTTTATTTTAGCATATTACAGGGGTATAGATGTTTAGGTTACATACACTGCCTTTGCCCCACCCAAGTCAGAGCTTCAAGTGTGTCCGTCCCCTAGACGGTGCACACTGCACCTATTAGGTGTGAATATACCCACCCCTCCTCCCCCCTCCCTGACACCCAATGAATGTTACTACTATATATGCACTTAAGTGTTGATCAGTTAATACCAATTTGATGGTGAGTACATGTGGTGCTTGTTTTTCCATTCTTGGGATACTTCACTTAGTAGAACGGGCTCCAGCTCTATCCAGGATAGTACAAGAGGTGCTGTATCACCATTGTTTTTTGTGGCTGAGTAGAACTCCACGGTATACATATACCACATTTTATTAATCCACTCATGTATTGATGGGCACTTGAGTTGTTCCTACATCTTTGCAATTGTGAATTGTGCTGCTATAAACATTCGAGTGCAGATGTCTCTTTTACAGAATTTCTTTTTATCCTTTGGGTAGATGCCAGTAATGGGACTGCTGGATCAAATGGTAGTTGTATCTACTTGTAGATCTTTGAGGTATCTCCATATTACTTTCCACAGAGGTTGCACTAATTTGCAGTCCCACCAGCAGTGCATGAGTGTTCCTATCTCTCTGCATCCATGCCAACATTTATTGTTTTGGGACTTTTTGATAAAGGCCATTCTCACTGGAGATAAATGATATCTCATTATGGTTTCTATTTGCATTTCCCTGATGATCAGAGCTGTTGAGCATTTTTTCATACATCTGTTGGCCATTAGTCTATCTTCTTTTGAAAAGTTTCTGTTCATGTCCTTTTCCTTGCTGATATTCTAGTTATCAACCCTTTATCGGATGTGTAGCATGCGAATATTTTCTCCCATTCTGTAGGTTGTGTGTTTGCTCTCATAATAGTTTCCTTGGCTTTTTAACTTGATCAGGTCCCATTTGTTTTTGTTGTTGCTGTGATGCCTTTGAGATCTTCTTCATACATTCTTTGCCTAAGCCAATGTCTATAAGAGTTTTCCAACATTTTCTTCTGGAATTCTTATAGTTTCATGACTTAGGTTTAAGTCTGTTATCCACTGTGAGTTGATTTTTGTGAGAAGTGAAAGGTGCAGATCCTGTTTCAGTCTTCTACATGTGGCTATCTAATTTTCCCAGCACTATTTATTGAATAATGATATTTTTCCCCAATGTATATTTTTGTCTGCTTTATCGAAGATTAGATGGCTATATGAGGATGTATTTACATCTGGGTTCTCAGTTCTGTTCCAGTGGTCTACTTCTCTGTTCTTGGGCCAGTACCATGCTGTTTTACTTACTATAGCCTCGTAGTATAGCCTGAAGTATGGTAAATTGATTCCTCCAAATTTGTTCTTTTTGTTTAATGTTGCTTTTGCTATAAGGGGTCTTCTCTTGTTCCATATGAAGTGTAGAATTAATTTTTTTAGATCTGCGAAAAATGATGTTGGCATTTTAATAGGGATTGCATTGAATCTGTAGATCACTTTGGGTAGTATAGACATTTTAACAATGTTGATCCTGCCAACCCATGAGCATGGTATAGTTTTCTACCTGTTTACGTTCTTTGCTATTTCCTTTCTCAGTGTTTCATAGTTCCCTGAAGAGGTCTTTTACCTCCTTAGCTAAATGTATTCCTAGGTATTTTATTTTCTTTGTTGCTATTGTGCAGGGGATTGAGTCTTTGATTTGGTTCTCGGTTTGTTGTTGGCCTGTAGGAATGCTACTGATTTGTGTACATTGATTTCGTAACCTGAGACTTTGCTGAATTTGTTTATCAATTCCAGTAGTCTCATGGCAGAATCTTTGTAGTTCTCTAGATATACGACCATTATCATCAGCAAAGAGTGATAGTTTGACCTCTTCTGCCCCCATTTGGATGCCCTTGATTTCCTTCTCTTGTCTGACTGTTCTGGCTAGGACTTCCAGCACTATGTTGAATAGAAGCGGTGATAGAGGGGCAACGTTGTCTGGTTCCAGTTCTAAGTGAGAATGCTTTCAATTTTTCCCCATTCAGTATGATTTTGGCTGTAGGTTTGTTGCATATGGCTTCTACCATTTTTAGATAAGTCCTGTCTATGCCTATTTTGTTAAACATTCTTATCATAAAAGGGTGTTGAATTTTGTCAAATGCTTTTTCTCCATCTATTGAGAGGTCTTTGTTTTTGCTTCTACTTACGTGTCGAATTACATTTATAGATTTGCATATGTTGAACCATCCCTGCATCTCTGGGATGAAGCCCACTTGGGCATGATGGATTATTTTTTTTTATAAGCACCTGAATTTGGTTTGCTAGGATTGTGTTGAGAATTTTTGCATCTATATTCATAAGGGATCTGGTCTGTAGTTTTCTTTTTTTGTTACGTCCTTTCCTGGTTCTGGTAACAGGGTGATGCTGACTTCATAAAATGTGTTGGGGAAGATTCCTTGCTTCTCAATGTTGTGGAATAATTTCTGCAGGATAGGCACCAGTTCTTCTTTGTAAGTCTGGTAAAATTCGGGTGTGAAACCATCTGGTCCGGGACTTTTCTTTTTAGGAAGGTTTTTTATTGCTGCTTCAATTTTAGTACTTGATATAGGTCTGTTCAGGAATTCTATTCCTTCCTGATTGAGCCCAGGGAGGCTATGTGTTTCTAAGAATTTGTCCATTTCCTCCACGTTTTCAAGTTTACGTGAATAGAGGTTTCCGTAGTATTCAAAGATGATATTTTGTATTTCTGTGGTATCAGTTATAATTTCTTTTTCATTCCTCACTTAGATTATTAGAGTCTTTTCTTTTCTGCTTCTGGTTAATCTAGCAAGAGGTATGTCAATTTTGTTTACTTTTTGAAAAAACCAATTTTTGTTTCATTAATCGTCCATGTAGTTTTTCTGTTCTTGATTTCATTTAGTTCTGCTCTGATCTTTGTCATTTCTTTTCTTCTGCTGGGTTTGGGGTTGGTTTGCTCATCCTTTTCCAGTTCTTTGAGATGGTTCATTAGATTGCTGATTTTTGATCTTTTTGTATAGATGTAAATGTAGGCATTTACATCTATAAATTTTCCTCTCAGGACTGCTTCAGCTATGTCTGACAGATTTTGATAACTTGTGTCTCATTTATAATTCAATTCAAAGAATCTTCTGATTTCCATCTTTATTCCTCCTTAACATGATAATCATTCAGCAGAAGGTTGTTTAGTTTCCATGATTTTGTGTAGAGGTGGGAAATTCTGTTGCAGTTGATTTCCAATTTCATTCCACTATGGTCTGCGAAGATGCATGGTATAATTTCTATATTTTTAAAATTTGTTGAGACATGCTTTGTGGCCTAGGATACAGTTAATCTTAAAGAATGTCCCATGAGCTGATGAGAAAAAAGTACATTCAGTGGGTTTTGAGTAGAATGTTCTATAAATGTCACTCAGACCCATTTGTTCTGGAGTTCTATTTAAGTCCATTGTTTCTTTGTTTATTTTCTGTTTGGAGGATCTGTCCTGTTCTGTCAGAGGGGTGTTGAAGTCCCTGGCTATTACGGTGTTGCTGTTTATCATTTTGTTTAGATCAAGTAGGATTTCCTTTATGAATGTGGGTGCTCCTGAGTTAGGTGCATAAATATTTAGAATTGTTATGTCTTCTTGTTGAGTTGTACCCCCTTCATCATTACATAGTGTCGGTCTTTTGTCTTTCATTACTTTTGTTGAAGACTAAGTTATCTGAAACCAGAACTGTATACCAGCTTTCTTTTGGCTTCCCTTTGCATGAAATATTGTTTTCCATCCCTTCACCTTGAGTCTGAATGCATTCCTGTGGGTTAGATGTGTTTTCTGAAGACAGCAGATATTTGGCTTGTGTATATCTATCCATTCGGCCAGCCTGTGTCTCTTTAGTGGGCAGTTAAGCCATTCATATTTATTGAGAGAATTGATAAGTGGGGCAGATTTCTGTTCATCCTGTTGAGTTGAAATTTGTTGCTTTTTCTCTTGAGCCATTGCAGTATCTGGCCTTTGACCTG
This sequence comes from Indri indri, assembly GCA_004363605.1. Lineage (NCBI taxonomy): Eukaryota > Metazoa > Chordata > Mammalia > Primates > Indriidae > Indri > Indri indri. The sequence continues at coordinate 6,156 of RJWJ010001647.1, read as the reverse complement.
TAGCTTTTGGATGATTTCACACTGTGAGTGCTATTGTGCTGATCCATGTGTAACATTGTTCTGAGTACTTCCTGGAGGGCAGGTCTTGTCTTGATGAATTCCCTCAGTCTTTGCTTGTCTGAGGTCTTAATTTCTTCTTCATGTTAAGAAACTTAGTTTTGCAGGGTACAAGATTCTAGGCTGGTCATTATTCTGTTTGAGAGGAGTGAGAATGGGGTCCCGGTCTCTTCTGGCTTGTAAAGTCTCCATTGAGAAGTCTGCAGTTAGTCTGATGGGTTTTCCTCTGTAGGTTACCTACTTCTTTCACCTTACAGTTCACAGGAAGGCCTCTTTCGTGTTTATTTTGGCCAGTCTGATGATTTATGTGTTGTGGTGTCTTCCTGTTTGCAATGAATCTCCCAGGAGTCCTTTAAGCTTCTTGTACCTGGATATTTAGATTTTTAGCAAGGCCAGGGAAATTTTCCTCCATTATATCCTCAAATAGTTTATCCAACCCTTGTGTATTTTCTTCTTCACCCTCAGGGATGCCTGGGATTCTCATGTGAGGTCTTTTCGCATAATTCCACATTTCTTACAGGCTTTGCTCTTTTATTTCTCTGCTCTTTCTCTGCAACCGATTTAATTGAAAGGTGTTATCTTCAATCCCTGATAGTCTTTCTTCTGCTTGATGTACCCTATTCTTGAGGCTTACCACTGTGTTTTATAATTCCTTGAATAAATTCTTCATTTCCAGAAGTTTTGATTTTTTTTTAATATTTCAATTTCTTTAGTGAATTTTTCTTCTAAGTACTGGATTTTTTTTGTGGTTTGTGTTGGGTATCCATTTTATCTTGCATTTCGTTGACTTTTCTTACAATCCTTGTTTGAAATTCTTCTGTCATTTTAATGTTCTGAATTTGGTTGATATCCATTGCTAGAGAGGTGGTGTTCCCTTTCGGGGGTGTGCTCCCAGTTTGATTCTTCATACTTCAGGAGTTCTTGCACTGATTCCTTCCTATCTGGAGCAGCTGTTGCTTCTTTGGATTTTTGTTTAGATAATGACATGCCCAGTTTAGTGTCTGAGCCAGTAGGTGGTGCTTGTGGGTGAGACTCGACCACACCCTACGTGATGAGTCAGTAAAAGGGCATGCAAATTGACCTCCCTGCCAGTAGGTGGTACTTGCTGGGAGGAGCAAGCTGCAATGTTGTTTTGGGGTCCTGTGACCACCTCTAGTTCCTCTGGAGGGGCACTCTAGTGCCTCAAGGTGGTAAGTGGGGCCCTGGGACTTCCACGTGTGTCTTATTCTCAAACTCAGTGGGAGCAGGTGAGGGAGTGCAGCTGGGTGTAGCTGGGTTGGGTGAGTCTGTCCTCAAGCTCCACAGATGCTGTTAGCAGGGGTCAAAGGTCTCTTCTCTGCTTCTGGGCAAAGCTGCCAGGGAAGGGCTGAAATGTCCCCAGTCAGCCAAAAATTCTGTGTGTGGAGGTGGGGCTGTCTGAGACCCACAGTCTGGAGCAGGCCTTGCTCTTTTCAATTGTCCCGTATTCCGAGGTTTCTCCCTAGCTTCTGCCAGCAGGCAGGTCCTCAAGCCAGCAGATCTCCCCTTGCTGTGATGTGAGCCAGGAGGTTCCCTGCCAAGGATCGCAGCCTGAGCTGGGAGCGTGGCCCTCCCGTGGGAGGGGTGCCCCTCTAGCACACTGCAACTAGGATCCACTCTGATCTATCCCTGAAGGCACACACACCTCAGTGTTCACCTGGTGAACACATACTAGTTCACAAATATCCTTTCTGTGCCCCTGGGCAATGAGATCGGGACCTGGGTGTACGGGATCTGGTCTGTAGGCCTGTCCCCTGGGCCCTGGAGATCAATCCCTGACCCTGCCAGGGAGAGGAGTGCTGGTCTCAAATCACCCACAGGGTGCCCAAGCTGGATCACTGTCTCTCCACCTCGGGATTTGTCCTGCTCTGCTGGAGTCACCAGGCAAGCAGCACCTGGGAGAGCCAGCAGGTAGGGAGCTCACAGTCCGAGTACCCTTCAGTCCACTGCAGGGCCCCAAAAGGAAAGGTCCCGTTCCCTGCAGATGCCTCAGGGTGGTGGCTAAATTATCTCTCTCGGCAGCTGCCGGTACCGAAGGGGAAGGAGAGAATGAAGCAGTATGGCACCTGCCTCTCGGCTGGGGTCTGCAGGGCAGGAGGTGGCCCGAGGAGCTGGGAGCCTGGGCTGGTGTTGGCAGGTCTCTCCAGCAGCTCAGGAGCCCACCAGCAGTCCCAGATGTAAGGGAAGGGGAAATTGAACTGCTCCACCTACCCTTGTCGCTGGTCTCCAAGCCTCTCGGGGTTTAGACCCTGATGATGCCTTTCTCCTTCCAGTTCTGCTCCGCAATTTCCCATGGAGTCTCCTGCAGTTTCAGGCACCCTTCCTTCCGACCCTTATGCAATCTATGTTTGTCTGCCTGTTTGTTTTTTTCACTTTCATCTAAAATCTATCCTTCTTGCAGAGACACTCTGGCTGGCAGTTTTTCTCGTCTGCCATCTTGCCTCTATCTCTATTATATGACTCACATATTTAATAAAAATGCAACTTCCATAATGTATGCAGTGCTTAGCAGAGTGTTCTACCCATAACAGATGTTCTACATTTATGAACTAATGTCAGAGTCAATATAAAATACCCCTCAACTACATTACTAATGTTCTTAACTGTGGACCCCAGAAGGTCAACTCTTAAGTTACTAAGCATTGAAGCAGGCTCATTATAATTCACTAATAAAAGAAAATGCAATATAGTTATAAAGTTGTAAGTATGTAAGGAAAAAATGATTTTCATTTAACCCTGAGGTTATCCAGAAAATGCAATCAACCCATATATCCTATTCTGTCATCAAGATTTCCCCATACTTTGTCTTATACAAAAAGAAACTGACAGTCTGTGCCCTCTAGAATTTATAATCTAAAGAAAACAGTAATATGTGAAGAACGCAGTGATAACTGAACATATATTCTCAAAACGAAGTATGGACCATTGTTTTAGACAGTGAAAAGGCAGCTACGATAGTTATAATGTTGACAGCATACTGTAGGTGGAAGAATTGTATATTTATCCTTGGTGTTTGAGAAAAAGATTAGTGAAAGTGATGTTAATTCAGGAGTATTAAGAATGTCTTAAGAATTAGATTCCAGTTGAAAAATGAAGGAAGAGGGAAAAACATTCCATAGATCAAAGGTATACACTGAGAATTAGGAAAGCCTTGAAAGATAAGAGTTGGCAATGGAAAGATAAGATGAATGGGTAGTCTATGAGCACATCAACCACAAGGAAAGAAGAGCAGAGAATATAAAACAGATGACTCAGCTTTCAGTCCGTAATCCAAAGTAACAGAATCAAGTTTCCACGAGCAACAATTTTTAACATTAATAAACCAAATGAATGAATGTCTTACATAATTTACCTTTTTATCTCTTTGACACAGACTTTATGGGCCTGCTCTGGCATACTGGATGTCCGTATTTTTTTCTCTAACATGACAATGTCATCATTATCTTCATCCTCATCATCATCTTCTAAAGTACCTGGAATATGTGTAACCCTCCTAATAGGGCGTATTGCTATAACCTAATGTAGAAAGTAGAAGAGTAAAACCGTATGTCAAAATAAATTAGAAATGAAGTACCTAGTTACACACATGTAAAGTTATGATTGGTGCTGAATAGCGTGAACATTTTTTATGGCTACAGTCAATATCGTAAGGAACCAAAGTTCGGAATGATAATGCAATCAACCTATATATCCTATTCTGTCAAGATTTCCCCAAACTTTGTCTTGTACAAAGAGAAATTGACAGTCCCTATCCTCTAGAATTTATTATCTAAAGAAGAAAACAGTGGCATGTGAAGAATACAGGGATAACTGAAAAAAACACTATGTCCAAACATACGCACACATGGAGGCAGCAGAATTTTAAAAGTAGACCAACATAAGGTAGATGTAATTCTTTGATATATGCTTACTATGATATTGCATGGGGAAAAAATTCAAGGAACTAGTTACTAGAAATAATTAAAACATGTAGGAATTACCTTTCTTTGAGCTACTACCACAGCCACTATTTTCTTGATATACTGATTACCATTTGGTGACTGAATAAATTCCATTTTTCCTACATTACAAAATTTCTCTCTAGCATCTTTGACCTTTCTACCACCGGCTCTGTTCTGTCTTCAATACATGAAGTCTTCTCCCTTTCAAAATATTTTATCTTACCTCTAGTTCCTTCCAGTAAGATACTACTACACTACGTACTTCCCTTTGAGATTCTGCTTCTCTGACAAGCGGCAATAACCACCACTTCCCCTTCCTCATCAATTACTTCAGTAAGCCTTTGGCTTCTGTCCTCATCGTGCTGAAATTGTTCTTTCAACTCTAACAACCATCTTTTGTGCCAAGTCAAATGACGTCTGTTTGTGTTCTCCTTCTCCATGATCTCTCCACCACATTTTAAAACTACCTTATGTGCTCTTTGAAATTCATGAATCAACTCCGATCATTACTGGAGCAAAATGATATACTGATATTTAATTTACAAGCCTCTAGAATTTACTTTTCTAACCTGGGAAATTGTCTAATACATTCAAATATAAAAAGTTTGAAACATAAAGCAGTAAATAAAATTGTAATTTTATAAAAATAAATATTAAATATATATTTTATTCTTATATAAGTCATTAGTAGATAAAATTACTATTTTAAAAGATAAAAACCTGAAAATAAAGTATTTTTTAAAAGTGAGATTTAAAAAAGCGTATCAATGATTTCATTATTGAGGCAAAAGTACTTTTTTATGCATTTTTTTCTTCTGACTGTTAAAACAGTGCTTTTCAACTCTTAGGGGGATGACAAAGAGACAATTTTAGACTAAGTCCAAATATTATCCTCTGATTCCTACATTTTTAAATAATTGCCTCTTGTTTGATCATTTTCTGGTGCACTTTTGCACACCTTTCTTTTTAAGTGATGGTAACCTTTATTGACAGTAAGCTGCAGTTTTCTGCGACTCTCAGTGCAGAGTGGACGTGGATTTGTCTTTTCACACAAAATGAATAATTGAGTCACTGATGTGATCTCAAGCCAGAAATAATCCATATTTATAGTGTTTAACAGCATGGTGTCCCAGAGTACTAAACACCAGCATGGTGATCACTACTCCTGTCTCTCTCCTCGGCCTACTTTCCTGCCCCTTCTCTAGTGCCACCAAGGAGGAGTCCTTTCCTTCCGCTCTTCTTTCTCTACAACGTATTTCCTTTGTTGAAGAAACACGTCCGTGCTGATGACCATCAAGTCGCTAACATTATTCTCAATACTTCACTTAAGTCAGAGTTCTTTCCGCATCTCCAGCAGCCTTCAGACAACTGCCATTTTCACATCTTGTTCACATCAAATATATCTTCCTGAACTTAACTCTGCCCAGGTATAAAAACAGTAAAATTAACAGCTCAAAGTAAACTTCAAACAGATCATATAGACATTAGTTTGATAATGGGGAAGGGAAAGATTATTTAATTAGTGGTATTGAGTCACATCAAAAGCTATTTGAGGGAAAAACAACTACTGTCTTCATCTTATTAACAGGACAAAATAAATAACATATGGGTTAAATACTTTTTAAAACACTGATTAAAGGATAACTAAAAGAAAAGTGAATATTTATCAAACCACTGGAGGTTAGAGGACTCTAAGCTTAGAAGACAGGAAAAGACTGAGAGTTTGACTAAATAAAAACTGAGACTTTTATAAATTAAAATAAAAAAGTCAACCAAATTATGGCACAACAGTCCTCCTAAGAAATAATTTTGTATTATGCAGTAAAAAAAAATTATACTCGAAGACAATCATCATAGTTATTTGCTAGTTTTTTTTTTTTTTTTTTTTTTTGAGACAGAGTCTCACTGTGTTGCCCGGGCTAGAGTGCCGTGGCGTCAGCCTAGCTCACAGCAACCTCTGGGCTCAAGCGATCCTCCTGCCTCAGCCTCCCGAGTAGCTGGGACTACAGGCATGCGCCACCATGCCCGGCTAATTTTTTCTATATATCTTTAGTTGTCCAATTAATTTCTTTCTATTTTTTAGTAGAGACGGGGTCTCGCTCTTGCTCAGGCTGGTTTCAAACTCCTGAGCTCAAACAAT